>JALGBA010001778.1:0-163339 GCA_023970755.1 Azemiops feae | reverse complement strand
TAGATGCGGTTCCATTGAGGACCACACGCTGAGTACGGCCGGTCAGCCAGCTACGAATCCATCTGGTGGTGATGCTGTCTAACCCACATTTTTCTATCTTATCAAGTAGTAGGTTGTGATCTACAATGACTCGAAGTTCTTTTGAAGGGTTTCATCTATCGGAACCATCACATTAACCCCAAAACTATCATTTCTTAACTACCTTGGGTTCCTGAGCTCCAGTCACCGTCCCTAAGTTGAGGGACAGGCTGACAAAGACTCAGGGAAGATCTCAACATGGAGAAGGAAGAAGTGCCTGGATCCAACATCCTTGCCATGGCTGCCGCCTCAGCAGAAAGAGCGCAAGCCAGTACACTGGTGGAGAAGGAATCTTCCCAGGCCTTACAGCTGGAAGTGAGACCCAAAACGCGGGAGCTGATCTGGTCTTCGGAGTGGATCCTGCCCAGTGCAGACTCCAAACCCCTCGAGATGACCATGCCAAAAGCAAGTTCTTCGAAAGTGTCCGAAGTTGAATTGCAAGAAGGAACCTCCCAGGAATCGCATTCCCCAAGCCGCTAGAGAATCAGGAAATCGATGACTACTGAGGATTCCGGAGAACTGAAGTACCTCTCTGCAGCTTGTAGCCAATCAGTGGAGAAGTTGGTGGAAAGGTTCAAGGGGCTAGAGATGAATAGTTGGGAGCAACCCTCTCACTCTTCCCATGCAAGCAACCATGATGATCGGTGGAGCAGACGCCAATCCATACCTAAAAGAAGCCCCAGCCCTGCCTATGGAGCATAAGCAGCTTCCCCGTATTTGAAGCTGCCAACATTAACCTCCAGCCCTGCAAGGAGGGACAGTCCCAGCCATCACTCTGAACACAGCGGCCCGAGACATCGTCGTTCCTCTAGAAGCCCAGATCTCCACAGGTACCATGAAAGCCCTGACCATCACTACCATTGGTCACACAGAGAAGCCCAGAGCTTCTCTGTTGCCACCCCCGAAACCTGAAATCTACGCAGGGGGAACACTCAGATGTGAGCGTTCAACATGATGTAATGCAACAGCTGCACGATCTGTTGGCTGGGCAGCAACAGGTGAGAGTGCCGCAGCTGTTGGGGCCCCTGCAGCCATTGGGGATGCCACACCAACTATCAAAAGGGAAAATCTTCTCAAAGCTAGATTTGAGAGAAGCCTATTACCAGATCTGAATAAAGGAGGGGGATGAATGGAAGACAGATTTCAATAGCCCTTTAGGATGTTACCAATTTTGGGTTCTACCTTTTGGGTTACAAGGAGCACCTGCAGTATTTATGCAGTTGATAAATTATGTACTACGGGAGCACTTGTACAAAGGGGTGCTTGTTTATCTAGATGACATCTTGATATTCACTGAGACTATGGAAGAACATGTGAAGCTGGTCAGAGCGGTCCTAAAAAAAACTCCAGGCAGCTCACCTTTATGCCAAGCTATATAAATGCGAATTCCATAATGAGAGAATCGATTATCTTGGATATTGCATATCACCAAATGGCATAGAGATGGACCCCAAGAAGGTCCGAGCAGTACTAGAATGGGCTCCACCCCATACCAGAAAGCAATTGCAGAGTTTCCTTGGTTTCACTAACTTTTACTGGCAATTTATCCCTTCCTTTGCCCAAATTGCATTACCAATTACGAACTTACTGAAAACCAAATGGGAGGGGAAGGCCAAGCCAAGCATTAAAATGGACAGTAGAATGTCAAGCCGCATTCAAAAGGCTTAAAAAACTTTTTTCTGCGGAACTGGTTTTGAGACACCCCGACACTGACAAACCTTTTGTAATTCAGGCTGATGCCAGCGATGTAGCCATGGGGGATGTACTTTTGCAGGAAAATGATGAGGGGACATTACAACCCTGTGCTTACACATCAAGAAAGCTCACAGAGATGGAACAAAGGTGGGTGGTCTGGGAGAAAGAGGCCTATGCAGTACAATGGGCTCTTCTCACTTGGTGGAACTTTCTGGAGGGGAACAAAATTCCTTTCCAAGTGTGGACTGACCACAAGAACCTGGAAGCACTAAAAACACCCAGGAAATTAACTCCTAAACAAGCAAGATGGTCGCAACATTTCCACCAATTTAATTTCACGTTAAAACACTTGCCGGGGGGGGGGACTTTTTAGCAGATGCGCTGTCCAGAATGCCAGAATACAACAGCACTCAGAGTGATGTAACAAAGCCACTCATGTGGAATAAAAAACTGGCAGCACAAGTCACCACCCAAGCACAAGCCAAACTCCAAAAACCTTTAGCAAGCCAAGCAGGAATCCAGTTCAAAAAAGCACTAGAAACAGATGAATGGTTTCTAAGCTATAAGAACTTATGCACCATGACTGATGATCTACCATGGGTTGGAGGAAAATTGTACATACCCAAAAAGTCAGAGACTAACATTCATGCAATTGTGCCATGATTCGAAGTCTGCAGGCCATTTCAGGTTTGTGAAAACATTGCATCTGATCAAAAGACAATTTTGATGGCCATCGATAAAAAAGGACATTGAAAGTTACATGGCTATGCCCGATTTGTGCCTCAGCAAAGAGAATACAAGGGAAGTCACCTGGTTTACTGCAACTGCTAGCAACCCCCTCAGCATCCTGGAAGGAGATTTCCATGGGTTTTATTGTGGAGTTATCAGAGAATGAGGGAAACACAGTCATCTGGGTCGTAACAATCTTATTTTCTAAAAAAGTATATTTTATTCCCTGCTCAAAGATCCCTAGTGCAAAGACACTCACAAAACTGTTGGTTCAACACATATACCAACTTCATGGAGCCCCACAGCGCATCATATCCGATAGAGGAGTACAATTCACATCAGAGTTCTGGAAAGCGTTCCTAAGCCTGTTATGAACCACCCAAAGACTATCATCTAGTCATCATCCGCAAACAAATGGTGGGACTGAATGGTCAAACTCAGTACTGGAACAATACTTAAGGTGCTTTATTAATTATCAACAGGACAACTGGACTGATCTACTCCCATTCGCAGAACTTGCCTACAACAATGCAGTCCATTCCAGCACAGGCTACACTCCCTTTCAAGTAGCAACAGGACAGAGTTTTAACCAGATGCCTGAAATTTTGTCAGCCGACCCTGCAATCCCTTCTCTAAAGGTGTGGACCACACAACTCAAGTCAGAAAAGCCCTAGATGAAGCTAGTCAAGCATATAAAATGCAGGCTGATAAAAAGAGAGTTGAGCCAAAACCTTTTAGTGTGGAGGAGAAGGTTTACTTGTCCACCAAATACCTAAAATCCCTATAACCCTCCAAGAAACTATGATCCAAATATGCAGGACCATTCCCTATTACCAGAATCATAAACCCTGTCACAGTAGAATTAGAACTCCCAAAATCCCTCAGACAGATTCATCTGATTTTCCACTGCAGCCTTCTAAAACGCGAGCAACAGTCACCATTAAGACCAGCTGTTGCTGACCTGCGGTTCATCACGCCGCTGCCATGGATGGCTGGGAGACTTGCTCTGTCTCCCCCGTCCAGTTTTGCATCACTGGGGGGCCATGAAAAGGGCTGAAAGTCGCCCCGAAGAGGTGACCAGCAAGGAGGGGCATTTGCTGGATCGCGGGAGAGCAGCAACTCTCCCGCTACAGCTGGCAATCCCTCCAAACCGGCGGATGAAAGGACTGGCCATAGAAATATGGCTTGTCCCTAGGCTGCTAACAGCCAAAGTTACATTACCATCTGGCAACTTCAAAGCAGCGTGGAAAGGACTGGGTGAGATCTACTTCTCTTAAATCCTAATTGCTCCTTTGTACCTATTTAAGCTGTTAAAGTACTTTCCCCCCCTGTGGAGAGGGAAGGGGGATTTTAGCCCTCCCTCTAGAAACAGCAGCGATTGAATATACAGGGGAGCTTTTTTTGAAAACATTGAAAAAATAATTGGATCCCAATTGGAACTTTATTTCCTAAAGCTTATGGACTGAAAGACTTTTTACTTTTTATTTTTCATTATCTATTTTTGTTGAAAATCTGGGGGGGGGGGGTTCCTTATAAATAAGAAGAAAAGCTGAAAAGATTAAAATAACTCTGGGACTCAAAGGGAGACTTTAAAAGGTAGAGGTGACACTGTGTGGTCAAATTTGGTATTTTAATCTGTTATTTTTCAGGGGCTTGGCTGACAGACCAGAGAAATAGATAAGACACATAACCTTGAAAATTTTGAAACAACAGCTGTGAAAGGCTTTGTGTTCCTTACCCAGAAAAAAAAACTTTTCCTTCTTTTGGACTTCCTAATTGTAAAGCCTTTAGTCTAAAATACTAATATAGAAGAGGATCAGGAACAAAATCTCCTTATGGATAAAGATCAACAAATTCTCTCTATGTTGAAAATAATAATTCAAACTCTACCACAGCCAATGAAAAATTAAGAAGCTATGGGAAGGAACAAAAAGACAGCCCAGATATGAAAGCCCTAATTTTGACCACAACTAAAGAATCATCTATACAAAATACAATAGAAAAAATGAAACATTCAAATACCATGACAGAAGAATCAACTATTCAACAAATATTGACATTTGAAAATCCAGAAAAGACACCGACAACTTGGAAAAAGGAAAAGGTTTCCTATATAAATCAGAAGGAACTGGAGGATCCAGAAAAAGAACAGTTGGATGAGAAGATAAACAACTCAGAACAACCATGTCAATACGGAAGAATAAAGAGACGACCCACCAGATCTACAAGTCCTCTCAAAAAAATGGTGACCAGACAGATTCGCCAACACCAAATAATATATATGACATTACAAGAAGATTGGCTTGATGACCCAAAAACAAGGACATGGAAGATGATTTGGCAAAGGAAAAAAGCTAGAATAAGACTGAAGAAGAATGGAGTTTCAACCATCTTATCGAAATTTAAAACAGAATATACTTAAATAGATAAGATGTGCATGTTGAACATAAGAAAGTTTTTGCTCATTAAAACTTAGCAGTATAAATACTAATAGCTAAATTTGAATTTTGATTTGTGTATAAAGTTTATGTAAAGGTGAATAGGATGTAGATAAGCTAAAAACCTATTGATGAAAGTAATAAACAGGCCTATATGGAACGTCAGTAACAAAAATTATTAGTTTAAGCATGAGATAGCAGACACAAAGAGGAAGAGAGGAAGCATTAAATACTGAAATAAAAAGAAATCATGATTACTACTTAAAAAAATCAAAAATTAGCAGAAAGGAAGGATATTATACTGTATTATAAATTTGTTCATATAGAGGGTGAGAAGTTAAACAGATAAGATGTGTATTTTGAACATTAGATCTTGTGAGGAATGGTGATAGAGGAATTGGAGGTATATTAAAAATCTTGGGAATGATAAATATTAAACGTTAAATTTAAATGTTAGTGGAAATTAAAACTAGAAAAATTTATTAGGTCATTGATTGTCTAAAAGATTGTATGCTAAAATAACTAGAATATATATAAACCAAAAACTATCGATATATGTAAGAAAGTTATTTTTATGTGATTGATAGAATAAAACTTGTTTTAAATCTACAAATAGACAGTATATATGAAGGGAAAAAGAGAGGAAATGTTTATGGTAGCAATTTGAAATGTGTACTAATGATACTTGTATATAATTGAATTACTACTACCTAACCGCCACGTTGCTTTACAAATATATGAATGTAATATTAGAAAATCAATAAAATTTGTAAATTTTGCTCCTCCCCGTCCTCCCATTATGGGGGAAGGGGAACAACATTTTGAAATTAAGGAAATTCTAGATTCCAGAAAACACCATGGCTCTACCCAATACATAGTAGCGTGGACACATCTTCCACCCTCCCAAAATGAGTGGGTCCACAAACGCCATGTTAAAGCCCCTAAGCTCCTTAGAAAATTTCACACAGCATATCCTAACAAACTGGACTAATCCATGTCTTTTACTTGTCCCTGTTTTCCCACAGGTGGATCTCTCTTTCTTTTAAGAGGGGCAGGATGTCAGAACCCATATTATTAAGGGAGCTCTTTCTAATTCTATTTCTTCTATTACTCTGGGTTCTGTCATACTCCTGGAGGGGAGGAGGGGAAGACACTGAGGGCTATCTCTTTGTTTCTCTCTATCGCTACAATGTATCCCTTTTGCTGTCTGCATACTTGCTCTTTGAACTGTCTCTCCCTTGATGTTACCTTGGGGTGAGAAAGAAATGTGCCTCCAAACATCTGGCTTATCTCCCATTTCGGAAGGGAAGGTGCAAAGCCCCAACAATATCGCTATGAGCCTCGGATAGACCGGTGTTATCAGCTCATTCCCACAATGGACAACAATTGAAGATTGGCCCGTTCAAAATGACCGGATGAACTATTGGGGTGAGGTTTGCTGGGGAGTCTTTTAACCTATTGATCTGAACGGGAAACCCTCAGATCCTGTCTATGATACCTGCTGTCAGCTTCTCCTAATAAAAGTTCCTTTTGGAAGAAACTGCTTCCACAAATACTGCTTTCTTAGGATGAGGTTTTGAAGTGTGCCCTGACAAAGACTTTACTTTCCTCTACATCACAGCTGTCAAACTCAATCACATCACATGATGTATTTTGATGTATCATGATGTTTTTTGCCTTTGTGGAGCCAGGGGGCATAGCCTCCGCATGACACATCTGGCCAGTTTGACACCCCTGCTCTACATTGAATTTCATTTTATTAGATAGGGCCCAGTGTTCAAGTCTGTCAAGATCCATCTGGATCTTGAGCCTATCATCTAGGGTGTTGACTATTTGTGCCAGCTTAGTATCATCTGCAAATTTGATAAGTTCTATTCCATCATCTTAGTTGTTTATGAAGATATTGAAGAGTCTGGGCCTAAGACAGAACCTTGTGGTACCCCACTGCTTACTTCCCTCCATGTAGATGTAGTACCATTAAGGACTACTCATTGAGTATGGTTTGTCAGCCAGTTACAAATCCATCTGATGGTGATGCTATTTATCCCACTTTTTTCTAGCTTTCCAAGAAGTAAGTTGTGGTCTACTTTGTCGAATGCCTTGCTGAAGGGTAGATATATTATGTCCACAGCATTTTGCTGGTCTACTAATTTAGTCACTTGGTGAAAGGATAAAATAAAATTGGTTTGCCATGATTTGTTTTTAACAAACCCATGCTGGCTTCTAGCTATAACTTTATTTGTTTCTAGATGTTCACAGATCTGTTCGCAGATTGTCCTAGTGGACAATGATTTAAATATGAGCCAATACAGTGCAGCAACAGCCAAAAAAGCCAATGCAATCATAAGCTGCATCAATAAAGATATAGAATCAAGATCATGCAAAGTTCTAGAACCACTTTATTATGCCTTGGTAAGTCCACACTTGAAATACTGCATCCAATTCTGGTCACCCCATTATAAAAAATGGAAAGGATACAGAGAAGATAAAAATGATTAGGGGGCTGGAGGCTAACACATATGAAGAACAGTTACACGAATTGGGTATGTCTAGTCTAATGAAAAGAAGAATTAGGGGTAACATGATAGTAATACTCCAATATTTGAGGGGCTCCTACAAAATGAAAGGGTCAAGCTATTTTCCAAAGCACCCGAATGCAAGACAAGAAGCAATGGTTGGAAACTAATCAAGAAGAGAATCACCCTAGAACTAAGAAGAAATTTCCTAACAATGAGAGCAATTAGCCAATGGAATAGCTTGCCTTCAGAAGTTGTGGGTGTTCCATCACTAAAGGCTCTCAAAAGAGATTGGATAATCATTTGTCTGAAATGGTATAGGTTTTCCTGCCTGAGCAGGGGGTTGGACTAGAAGACCTCCAAGGTCCCTTTCCACTATATTATTCTATGGTGTATGGTCTATGAGATCAGCAGCAGGAGGAAGAAGTGAGCAGCTAACAGTTGACTAGTGGTTATCCCAGATTAGAGAGTTCCATTAGTAAAATAAAAAAAAATCTATCTTGCAATTGCTCAAGTGTTCCCTTCTGCTATAAGAAGAGATACTTTTCTTAAGGAGTGAAATATTTCCTCTCTAAATACTCTTGTGTTGGTTTAAAATGCGCTTCTTAATGTAAATAGCAATGGGTTAGGGTTAAGGTTACTGCTGGTTTTGTGGCTTTCTCTTAGTGTGAAAAAGCCCCTTAGCAGGAGGTCCCTCATTTTATCTCATTTTGGATAGGACTGAAGTGTCACCTGCCATGGACTTTATAGAGTCAGAGAGATAATTTCAAAATGGAACACAAGACATTGCCCCATACTCCTAATGACCTACAACATAATGCCTGTTTTCACAGTATTATGAGTTAGTTATGCAGTAAACATCATCTTAGATGCAAACAAAATACGGCTACCCATTATTTTCCTGGAACATAATTGTGGGCTGCTACCTGGGGGAAGTACGTATTTATGTACAGTAGCAACAGGCTTAGTTCCTTGGATCATCAGGAAGAGCCAGTAGGTATAGGAATTTCTCACTCTTCCGTTGGACTCTTTTATTCAGCTGAATAAGAAGGGCTAGAGAAGATAGGAGAACATTTCAGGGTTTACTAGACCCAAACCTCCTTTTTCTCCCTGCCAGTGATAGAATTGGAGTTAGAAAAGGCTCTTTGCCTTGAGGGTGGAGCCCATTTCTGTGGACTCTTCCCTGCCAACCTTGCCCTCACATACAGTGAATATTAGTGGGTCAGTGAGACCACAAATGGCAAAACTAGCCCCTCTGAAAAGAAAGTCAATTATTAGTAATGTAGTTCTTTGCTCAAGAACCACAGGGAGGTCAGCTGTATTTCTAAAAGTGCATTGAAGTCTAGAAATAATGTTGAGCTCCTGGTATTACCCCAGAAATGGTCAATTAACTTGTGTAATGAGTACTGTATGTACTGTATGTGCAGAGAGGAAATGAGGACATCTCGGGGACAAACTGACATGTTGTTTAACAATAAAGTGTCAAGCTCTGAAGATCCCTTGCTTCAGAACTGCCATGATGCTTCTAGCTTGCCTACAGTCTGGGGGGAGGGGGAGAAGGTTTAGTATGCACAGGTGGTTGCTATCAGTGTGAGAGCCAAGGTCATTGAAGAGATGTTTTGGCAAATTGATGTTTTCTTCTCAAACAATGTGACCTGAACTGTCAGAAAGGGGAGGGAAGGTTTTACCCTTTTAATTAACTTTTCCCTGCCATATTATCAGAGCTGGTATTCTTTCTACTGTGCTGATATGCTATGCCTACTAAAGCTTTACATTAGAGATCGCAATGTGTCTGCTGAATTTAATTTGTTGGGCTTTTTAACGGGAACCTTGACATAAAATGAAATAAGGTAAAGAATACAAAAATATTCACCATATGATGCCGTTATGCACCTAGTGTTAGAGCCATATTAAATATTTCAACATTTACCTGAAACATGATTGTGAGCTTCCAGCTGAGGGAAGTATGTATTACCTGTTGTAGCAACAGACTTGGTTACCTGAATCATCAAAAATATTGAGTAGTTACAGAAATTCCACACAGACTCTTTTATCCAAATGAATGAAAACCACTAAAGGAGATGGGAAAAAATATATTGAGGTGTATTAGGCTATCCCACCTCCTTTGAACTCCATGCTGTGATAAAATTGATTTGAGAAAGGATCCTAAACATGAGGCATGAGGATAAAAGTGGAAAAGGGAAATCTAGCTGATTTCTGTGTTACATGTACCCTGCCTATGTTGTAAAAAATGCTGCATTAAAAGGCTAATAAAGAATGGATATATGGGGCTTCCGGTTCCGTATCACGGTGCCAACGGACATGCAGAGAGACTGCTCTCCCTGCCATCCAGTTTCCCTTCTTCGGGAGACCCTGGAAAGGGTTGAAAGTCGCCCTGCAGGGGCGACCACCATTGGGGAGGACCCTTGCTAGATCGCGGAGGGGCAGCAGCCCCTCCGTTTGATCTGAGGCAGCTCCTCAGGATCGAAGAAGAAAAGAGCGTCCATTAACATGGCCGCTCATTAAGTCGCACCAGCCGAAAGCCAAATTTACATCTAAGCACAATGAAGCATTGTGGAGGATTCGGGTGAGACCCTTCCTTTCCTCTTTGTTACCCTAATTACCTTCCTGTGAAAGCCTTTTCAAACCTTTCCCCTGTTTTCAATGCAGCAGCGTTTCTATACTTGGGAATTTAAACGTTGAAGGAAAGAAAAGAATAAGTAATTTTAATAACTAAATAACTGGATTTTTTATTTTTGGATACCTTTGGGATTTTAAAAGATCTAATTACTGAGACTTATTATTTCTCTAACCATTTATTTTGGAAAATATCCTCTTTTTTCTGCTTTTTAAAATCAAATAAAAGACTAACTGGCATCTGGGAAAAGATTTTGTGGTCGAAGTGGGACATCTTGTGGTGAAAACTGGCACAGCAATTGATTTTTTTTCTTCTCTCTCTTTTTTTTTCAATTGTGAGGCCTGTTGACTCTCTTAATTTGCCCTTCATACTATCAAAAAAGATAAGATTTGGAAACAGCTGGGTGATGAAAACAGCTTTAGAAAGCGTGGAGGTGGACATTGGCTGATCTTTACTAAACATAGCCTCCACCAAAAGACTATCGCTAATCACCATGGAAATGGAGGGAATCTACCCACAACTTAATTATAAACTTATATTTCAAAAAATCCTTGAAGCCACCAAGCTAATAAAATCCCGAGTGAAAGCTGAAGATGTTTTCACCAAACTACAGATTGAATCCCAGACCCCAACTGTTCAACTTACAAGCCAAAAAATAATAGAAGAGGAACAATTTAACATCAAAGAGGATTCTACTCAACAGCATGTACAACTTACGGAGAACTTTGACAAACAGATACTGATGCCAACTAAAACACCTGTAACTCTAAAAGCAACAGGAATTGATCTACAGACATATCATATTGAGAACTTAGACAACGTGGATGACCAAACAACAATTACAACACCGGATATGACTCTTTGCTTTACTCAGAAAGAAGAGGAAGACCAGACTGAATTGATGACAAGCATTTTAAACCAAATATGGAGATTTGAACTATTAGGGCAACAACCTAATAACTACAAAGGGGCCAGTTTCATTGAAAAACTGATAACTGGATGTTCTCCCTTGATTCAAACAATATGTGTGGGAATCAAGGAAGATACACTGGAGGATTTAAGGGCATTGGTATGGAAGCCTGCTTGGTATAAAAAGAAAGCCAGTTAGATTTAAAAATGGGATTTAAAAATTCATTTAAGGGTTAAGCAGCTTTTCTTTTAGAGATTTTGACTGATCTTAGAGATATTGACTGATTTAATATGTAGGATTCAGATTTATAATGGAAATTAAAATAATTTGTTAGATTATAGCCTTAATGGTTATAGGGAAATGGATTTGTGATAATGAAAGATATGTTATTAGTATATGAGGAGTTATTAGCATGAGAAATAGAATATATTGGTGAATAAAGAAAGAATTTAAATTTTGGAATAATATTTGTATTTTAGTCATGAGAATTAATTTATAATGAAATGAGGGAAACTAAATCTATCTGAATTATAAATAGTGGTTATAAAAGGGTAAATTGGAATATGATAATTGGAATTATATAAAACGTAAAAACAGGACTTGGATATGTATAACTAAAATGTTATTGATAAATGTATAGATTGATTGAACTTTAGCTAGAAATGTACTAATATGAATGTGATATAATACCTAAGGGAAATAGAGAGGGAACCTTTATTGATGTAAACTGAGATATCTACGTATCACTCTGTTATTGGATTATTGATTACCCTATCACCACGCTGCTTCCTAATTACCTGGTTGTTAAAATTTGAAAAATTAATAAAATTTGTTTAAAAAAAAAGAATGGATATATGTAAACTATTGGTCCTAGACTTACTGTGGAAATTACTATTTGTTTTTTAATAATTCTTTTCAGTGAAGTCTGATTCATAGCTGAGATTTTAACATTTTATAGGATGATTTATGCCACAAGTTAAATATTTACATCCCCTTATAAATTTAGACATTGTAATAAAAGAGAAGTAGAAAGTGTGTGAATGAAAGTTGAGGGGGGGGGAATTAAATGGGTTCAGGCTTGTATGGATACTGGTTCTGCAAATTATGTTTTCACCTGTGTACATTGTTAGATCACACCCCTTTATTAGCATATGTATAATAGTGTCCACAATAGTATCCCTCACATGTTGGCTGTGTGTGTTTGTCTGCATCAGGTCCTATGTGACTCACCCTATGTGGTTTTATTGTGTAGTCTATCTATTTGTTTAGGTGGTATCTAAAATCAATTTCATAACATCTGTTGGTTTGTCTATTTAACAAAAAGAATGGGCCAGGAAAGGATCCTCTCTCTCTTGCAGATTTCCTATTGCTACATCTTCATTTCCTTTATCAAGATCCAGGCTGTGCTGAAATTAAGTCATCAGGCAAAGTCATTCTTATTCTAAGTTGTATCCAATGGTATTTAACTTGAGAAAAAATAATCTTAAGAATTTTTTTTCTCTCCTTTCCAAGATCTTAGTGAATAGCTTAAATTTGATTTTATACTATTTCTGCCCAAGCAACTACATTAGCTGGAAGACATCAGTGGCAAAGTAATCGCTACAATAAATAAATAAACCAAAAGGAAAGAATGAGACTGTGTGAAATTATAGAGGAACATACTGCTCCCAGGTACTTTTTAAAGAAGTTGTACAATGTCTGCAATGCTCATTTAGCTTTATTTCAAGAAATATTTGCCAAATTTTACTTCAATGCACAAATGTTTTAAAGTTTGATGGGTAGCAATTTGATTTATATAAAGAAAGATAAAGCGATAGCAGGCGATAATCTCAGGTCATTGGCCATATCTTGAAGATATCCATGGTCGTAGATGGAGATGGCATTATTTTCCAGGTCAGCTATACAAATGAGAAAAAATAATAAGTTGATCAAAGTGAGTTTAAAGTAAATTCTTTGCTTTTCAAAGCTTTGTGAATGCAAATAATATCAGGCAGAGAATCTCATTATGTACTGTATCTGTAGTATCTCTATTAGAGGAGAGTTTTCTTACCGTTTACAGCACCACTTTTCCCATGGACAGTCGTACTTCTTAAGGCCAGTGCCAGGACGACACTTGTACTCGCAGCTTCCTCCTGCATGACGACAGCTGCGTTGGGCATTCCCTACGAAAAGAAAAAGAGGAGACAGGTAAATGACACTCCAAGACACTACCTTCTTCTACAGAATTGCAGGATTCCTTTATCAATTTATAATTTTATTCATTTATAACATAAAAATATGAAAATAAAAAGCAAATAGTAAGGAACAACAATAGGGAAAGAGGAAAAAGGAAAATGTGGAAAGTGGGGGGGGGGAGAAACAAAAGGTGTTGACTTCCGATTCCCTCTGTTGCAGTAAAATAACGCATTAAAATCGAATCTCAACTTTTTACATTTCTGTAGTAGTGTGAACTAGCCATTTCTCTCAGAACAAGTCAGTCTAATCAGTAAACCCCAAAATCATAGTATCATTTTTTCCACCTCAAGCACAAAGTCCAGAAGCAGTTTCCAAGTAGAAACAAAAGTACTTATATTCTTTTCTTTTATCAAAACTGTCAGTTTAGCCATCTCTGCTAACTCCATCAGCTTTTGTAACCATTCATCCAAGGTGGGAATGGAAACATCCTTCCAAGAATTGCAGGATTCCTAGGACTACAGCAAGTTTTCTCTGACCACAGAGATCCATTTCTGCTGATCTCCTGCAGCAGCTCAAATAAATCAGCTATTAACCCAGGTTTGAAGTCTGACTCAGAGATGAATTAGCTGGTAAGCCTACATCTATTAATGTAGGAGGGAAGAAATAATCTGGTTCAAATGAAGGGTAGACCTTGCTGTGATATATTTCTCTCCAGTATTGCCATGGATCCTTGCTGAGTTACAGTGGCCAGTTGCATTGTGTGTTTTGGATGAAGACCTTGAGTGAGAAGGTTTAACTTCCTTTACACTTTAGGACCTGGTTTTCCTTTGGCTTTCTCCCTCTTCTCTTAATGTTTCTATCACTGCTCTTTTCTGCTCTTCAAATGCTGTGCACTTATGATATTTTGCTGCAATTTCTTCTCTTTTCCCCACATTAAGTACAAATATATTCACTAGGTCATTGAGAGAGAGAGAGAGAGAGAGAGAGAGAGAGAGAGAGAGAGAGAGAGAGAGACTGGTCCAAATTCATTCAGTCAGCTTTCAGGCCTAAGGTGGGACTAGAACTCAGTATCCAGAATTGTAGTATTTTGCTCTAATAACTAGATCAAACTGTTTCTCCATCGTGCCTCCTTATTCAAATAGAACATACATGTATTTGGCTGAGAATTTGGTAAACCAATGCTAAAGTGAAGCAAATCAACAAAAATAAGCTACAATAACAAAATCCCCAATAAAGTTCTTTCAAGAATTGTGAATCAAAAGAAAAAATCAATGGCATATTTTTCAAATGTTTGGAGGCTCATGTTGTCAATAGTCTATACTGTTCAAAGCTATTTCTGTAAAGTAAAACAAAAAGATGTTGAAGATTATCCTGCTTTCAGTGATGATCATATGTGTTTAAAAAGGAGTGATTTACCAATCCTTTGTAAATTATCAGTAATTTTGTTTCTTACCTGGTTCAGACAGGAATGCAAGGAAAAGAAATGCAAACAGCAGATAAAGGATCTTCATGCTGAGACTGGTTCTGGACCAAATCTTACTCCTGGGACAGACATGGCTCTCTATTTATGGAGTTATAATAATTGCATCATATCACCTCAGTGAACTATTGCAAAATAGTTCTTACATAAGGCAATGGTGCATCTTCCTTGTATTGAAACACTCCTGTTTGTTAGCTGTTACAAAAGCCCTTAGAAGAGCAGCAGACTTCGTTGAATATCTAACCTGCTATGGTTGTAAAAGATTGGAGGCTCAGGACTTGCAATGTCCTAATGGGGCAAAGAAAATCCCTTACTGAATTGCTGCCCAAACTCTGCAGTCCACGATGATAATGCTCGGCCATGTTCACTAATGGCTGGTATTTGGGAAGAGCCCTTAGAACCAAGTGGTAGAAATCTGGGGTTGGCACTGCTATCATGGGTGACACATTTTTATGGGTGGGTTTTGGGAAAACAGCTGCTCTGCTTCTTGGTGGGTCTTTGTGGCACTCAGATTAAGCACAGACTGATTTTTCATTGAAGTATTCCTCCCTCATCCAGGTGATTTCTATTTCTCTGAAGACAGAGAATATATGCAGAGTTGGAAATATTCCTGCAGCCTCAATGGAGGGTTATTAGGAGTCCTGTGGGACACAGAAGATTAACTGAAATTGAGAAGGAGAGCTGGGTTCCAAAAGCTGTGAGTATTGGTTACATTGAATGTTTCCTGCTGCTTCAGCTACAAAGGATCTCAAGGGGGCCATATTTTTTATTACTTAGCTCTAAATTTCAGTGGCTTTATATGGCTTTACACTTAGGCAAGAAAAAATGAATGCACAGGTATAGAATAGGTGATTCGTGGCTCAATAGCAGTAACTGTGAGAGCTTGGCTCCAGACGTTTTGGGTGCTCCATCACTGGAGGTTTTTAAGAATAATTTGGAAAGCCATTTGTCTAGAATGGTACAGGGTTTCTGGCTTGAGCATGAGATTGGACCAGAAAGTCCCTTCCAACTCGGTTATTCTGTAAGTTCTGTTGGTTCTGAGGTGTCACATCCAGTTGCCATGGATGCTGTAGAGATTTAGAGATGATTTCAAAGTGAAGCACAAGCATTTTCCCATACCCTGAATAACACAGTAACTTAAAACCTGTTTTCACAAAACAAAATAGTCAGACTTAGTTATATATAAAATCATCCTAGTTTCACAAACTAAATATGACTTTTCAACATTTGCCTATTTTTCAACATCTTTTTCTCTTCTTTCTTTTTTTCTTCTCCCAATCTGTCATACAATTGCTCTGAGAAAGGATCCTTAGAGTGAAGGATGAGAAGAAGAATAGAAAAAAAAGCTACTGAAAGATTTAACAATTTCTGTATTAGATGCAGAAATACAATACAGAAAATGTTAAGTAATCAAGATGCAAAGAATTGCTGCAGTGAAAAAGTATACTTGGAGGGTCCCTCAGGGAGTCAAGTATTGAGCCTGGTTGTTGGTGAGCAATGGATTGAAAGAGGGTTAAGGATACACTCCAGGAAATGAGTGGGAAAGGTGGTTATTGAGCCACATCTCCTAAGCTTTGCCTTGAGGGTTGGAGCCAATTTCTCTGGACTCCCATCGAATAGCCTTGATGCAGGACCTCATAGAAGATGAACATGCAAAATTAGAAATCAATTAACCACAGGTACACTAAATAGTAGGAGACCAGTGAGACTGAAAATGGTAACATTGGCAGCCCTAAAAAGAAAGGAAATTAATATTTAATAATGTGGTTCTTTGCCCAAGAACCACAGAAAGCAATTAATGAGGAAATTGTGGAAGTCAGTTGCATCAATAAAAGTGCCTTGAAACCTTGAAATAATGTCAAACTCCTGCTATTCTCCAAGAAACGGACAATTAATTTGTGTAATGAGTCGGTGCAGCAACGGTAATGAGGAAACCACAGATGCAAACTGACTTGGTGTTTAGTAATCAAGTTAAGTAAGGAAAAGAATAATAAAATAAGTGGAGACTATTACTTAAATTTAGGTTTAAAAATAATTGAGGAACACTGTTTGAAAAGAAGCTGCCTAAATTTCTGTGTGAAGAAGTTGATTTTGTTCGGCAGTTGTTAGAAAGGCATTTGAATTGACCAGGGCTTTTATTTATTCATACTTATGGCATTTTGTTGTTTGGGACTAATAGTTAGGCTTGAGAGAAGGAACATTTTAGTTTCAGTTATCTCAGTTAACTTGCCACATGGAAAGTGAAGCAATGCTACCAGATTCCACAATACTGCCATATGCCAGTAATACTTCCTTTTATATTAAGCCTCATGATTCCATAGGTTTTCCTGCTCAGACAGATTTTTTTAGTATTGGCAATTGTTTCTTTGGAATTAACTTGGTAATTGCACTGATGTCATATAGGCAAAAGAAGAAGGTAATTCAAGAAGTACTTTAGCGCTTTTAGCATTTTTATTATATTATGACTTTTATCATTCAAATGATGGAACTTAGTGCAAAGCTTCATGAGGACATTTCACATATCCTGCTTCCACCCCTATAATCCCTCAAAGACATTTTTAAATCAACCAAGTTAACCTCCTCTGCAATACTGAGAAGAATTTGTGGTGCTTCCCTGTCTGAGAATAGGGCAGTTTAATACGTCACATGTTTCTTCCTCCAAATCTCTCACAAAGCTGTTTGAATTTGATCCCTGATTATTCACACTGTAGTACAGAGAATGTGAGGAGAACACCATAAAGTGTTCAAACTTGGCCAATAGGAAACTATTGGTTGTTTGGTTTTTTAAAATGGGTTTTATGAAAAACTATATGACAGCTAGTTGATTACCCAAAACCTTAAAAAAAGGACATAAAATGAAATCCAATCCAATCCAATCCTAGCCCAGCCCAGCCCAAACCACAAGCCTTAGCATTACCTCAAATTAAAAATCCTGTGTCTTCTGAAGGTAAAATGATGGCATGTCAACTTCTTTAGCTTTAATCCTGGCTGCATAATCCTGAATGAGTAGAAAGGCTAATTAGAGTTAATTTTGATTAGTATTTAGATGGTGGACTGGACCTTGGTGTACACACAGGTACACTTGGCTTCTGCAAGTTTTGCTACATATATATGATGAAAAACTGTTTGGATGTGTTCTTCTATAAAAAAAACTTTTTTGCCATTGTTTAAATGGTACATCTATTGTCAATATCAAAATAATAACAAAATAATAATAATCCATGCAAAACCAATCTAGCCGACAACTTTGTCATCTAAAAGGTGACGTAAAGCTGTACTGGACTTAATTCTTACCAATAGAGAAGAAGTGATAGAGGGAGTTGAAGTTGCCAAAAACTTAGGAAAAAGTGACCACGTCATACTGGAATTTAATATAACGCAAACACTAGCAACAGAAAACAATCCAACCAGTATTTTAAACTTCAAAAGAGCTGATTTCAACAAACTCAGAGGGAACCTAGGAAAGATTCCATGGATGAAAATCCTAAAGGGGAAAAGAACCCAAGAAGCATGGGAAACTCTGAAAAATGTGATCATAAATGCCCATACCAGCACAATACCACTGAAAAAGAAAAACAAGAAATCCAAGAAGAAACCAGCATGGCTGCATAAAGATCTCTCTGACAAACTGAAAGACAAAAAGGACAAATACAAAAAATGAAAAGAGGGGCACATAATTAAGTTTGATTATCAGCAGACAACCAACACATGCAAAGACAAAGTCAGGAAAGCAAAGGTCCAGAACGAACAAAGACTTGCAACAGAAATCAAGGATAATAAAAAAAGCTTCTTCCAACATATTAACAACAAGAAAAAAGTCAAGGAAACTGAAGGTCCACTAAAGAGAGAAGATGGCGAGAAAATAACATGCAACAGGGAGAAAGCAGAGCTGCTTAACTCATTCTTTGCATCAGTCTTCACACAAAAAGAAACTATAGCCCGGCATACCAAAAAAAACACTGCAAAAGACAAACTAGAAACAAAACTTAAAGTAAGCAGGAAAATGGTAAGAGATCACCTATCCAACCGGGACCCAACAGATTACATCCCAGAGTTCTGAAGGAGCTGGCAGATGTTATCTCAGAACTATTGCACCATATATTTCAAAAATCCTGGAGCACCAGGGAAGTACCCAAGGATTGGAAAAGGGCTGATGTGGTTCCCATCTTCAAGAAAGGAAAGAAAATGAACCCAGGAAACTATAGACCAATCAATTTAACATCAATACCTGGGAAGATCCTACAAAAGATAATCAAAAAACAGATCTGTGAACTACTAGAAGCAAACAAAGTTATAACAACAGCCAACACGGGTTTGTTAAAAACAGATCGTGCCAAACCAATCTTATTTCATTCTTTGATAAAGTGACTAAACTAGTAGACCAGCAAAATGTTGTGGACGTAGTATACTTATATTTCGCTAAGGCATTCAACTAAAAAGACCACAACCTACTCATTAAGTTTGACCCTCTCCCATGAGTTTAGTCCCCATAAAATGGATCTTTTTCTTCTCATATTTTCAAACTCAGTCAATAGTATTTTACAAACTTTGGAAATTATTCAACATTATTTTAAAAACCAGAAAACATGCATTTACATACATATTCATGTTATACATACAAAACTAACTTAAAACTTTATTCAGTAAATAAATAAAACTTTTTAAAAATTGCATCCTAATTAATTAAGACGTTAATTTTAGGTCACTCCCTCCAGCTTATCTTCACAGACTAGAGCAGACATGTCAAACTCGCAACGTCACGTGACGTCGCGCAACGTATCAGGATGGTTTTGCCATTGCCGGCAGTTTGAGAGTCACAAAGATGTTCTATTAGACACTGTATATTAGTCTGAGGCAAATCTTCCCAGAATAAGGTTTCCTTCACTAAGATGGCTATCACATCTTTTTTTCTCAAAGCATTCTCAACCTTGTTAGTATCCATAAAGCAAAAGTCCCAAACTTGACCTTTTCAGAATTGTGAATTTACTTGATTCTCTTCTTTCAGTTCCACTGGGAGGGTTATACTCACACCATCGTCTAGGGAAAAACAGAGGTCAGATTTGTATTCTGAAGTTAGTTAGGTTATTTGCATTGTCCAATATTTATAAGGTTGACACAGTAGGTTGATAATTTTCAATATCCTCCGTCTAATTAATATATTTTGCTTGATTTATGAAATTAAAGATCTTTTGTAATGACTGGTCAAGGGTCAATCTGATAATAAAAAGCAGCTCAGGATTAATCATCCTCATAGCTCCCTCTAGTGGTCAAAGACTATTGTTTATTTATTTGTTTTCCTTTCCTGGCTAATCAGAATCCATAAAAATCAGCAAATTTCAAACACCCACAGCAAAACAACACAGAGCAACTAATTGTTTAAAAGATAGTAAATTAAAAGCACAGCTTTTATCCTCATATTTCAGGGGGGGAAATACTCCACGCCTCCTTCTTTTTGCTGCCTTCAGCAATCCTCTTCCTTGTCATTTAACAACAAAGGAGTCTCAAAAATGGCATATAGCTTCAAAAAGGAGTATTAAGCTGTAGTTAAAGAGAGCCTCTTTTAGCTCATAAAGATAATAGTCTCATAAATTGATTAAGAAATGAAGGGCATAGATTATTGTCCATTTATTTGAACAATAAATTCGAAAACGGCTGTTTTATCCAACACCGAAGTGATTTCTACCCTGCCCCCCCCCCCAAGCTTCAGCTCTCCCGCTGTTTTGGAGCTCAGCTTCTAAAATGGCTTGCAGACTGATGCTTTATTGGAGGATCGTGAGGGCTGATTCAGAGATACTCCCTAATCCAGGAGGATCAAAAAAACAAGAGGAAGCCTGTTTTTTCTTTTGTTGAGTTGAAAAAAATACAGTCCAGAGAGAGGAGCTTCTGTGGGCATGTCATCTGCCGGCCATGTCTTCACAAGAAGTCCCCCCAGACAATACATTTCCTAACTCTTGAGAGTGATTGACAACCAAGTCTGTGAAGGGGCAGAAACACTAGCTCAGAGGTTCAAGTAATTCTTGTCTAGATTGACTATCTGGTCTGCAGGCTATAGTTTCTGTTCCCCTAAGAATTGAATCTCCCATCACCAAAACTCATCTTTTTTCCCTAGGGAAATCTGGGATACTTTTCTTCCTGTCACAGGCAAGCCGGCTAAATAGTTTTTAGAAACTATTGATGACGGATCTTTTATATGTGTCTGCATATTTTCTTCCAGAGGGAGGCTATGAAAATAATTGTTCATTTCCAGAGGGGCTTCTTTGGAGTGGACTAGGGTTGATAGCAGGGGTTTTCCTCTTGGTTGTTGTTTTCTTCTAAAAGTGACACGTTTCTATCGGTCTTTCTCTTTAGGTTCATATATGGGGTCATTTTTACAGAAGCTGTTCTCTGTTGTGTTCAGTTTGGGTCTATCAATTTTGTTCTTTAGCTTCATATATAGCGTCATTTTTTTAGAACCTGTTTGTTCCTTATTGTGTCTAATTATGGTGTGGTCTTCTTGCTTAGGTTGGGGTTTCTCACTTTGTTCACTGAGTTTCAGAGTGGCTAGAGTTGCCTCTAGAGTAGACCTTTCACTTTTCTTCTAGTAATTCATGTAATTTACATTTGAGATATTCATAGTTTGGGTCTTCTGTGGGCATAAGCTCAAACATATGATATATTTTGCATGTCACTCTACTGTCAGTTTCATTTCCATGTTTTTTTTTAGTTCACTAAAAAATTAAAAATTTCTAACAATTAATATGTTTCCTGGTGTGAAGTGTCAGTTTACAATATTTACAAAAGTTCTTGGCCCTTTATTCTCTGCCTTGATATTGCATCTCTATCTTCCCTATTTTGAAGTATCAGTCTTTTTTTCTGTGATTTTTTTTAAAAAAATTTCCCTCTTACATGGTTAAGAACTTAAAAATTTCTAAAGAATTAAAATAAACTTTTTTTAAAAAAAAATTGTAATTGAAAAAAGGAATTAAAAATATTAAAATATTGAAAAAACTATTTTCAAAAAGTGAAAAAGAATTTTTAAATTGAAAAAAGATTAAAACATTGAAAAAAGATTTTTAAATTAAAAAAGACATTGAAAATTTGAAGAAACAACTTGAAAAAAGAAACTTAAAAAATTGAAAAAATATTTTAAAAAAAGATTTTTTTTTAATTTATGAAAGTTTTTGGACCTGTATGAAGTGATATGCATTTTTTTTGCTCGAAATCTCTGGCTGTTTTCTAGGAGATGCTTTGCTCTTAACTCTGTACTCCCTACCTTGAAAGTTTAACCCTTTCCTCCCTGTCCAGTAGTGTTTTGTACTTATCGTTCCCTCCTTGCCCTTCATTGGGTTTTTGGGTATGCTGCTATCAGCTGCTGCTGTGGGCAATCCAGTCTGCTATCATGCTTAGCTCTGTAGATATGCTGCACTGCTCACAGCTGCTTGTCTGCTGCCACTTAACTCTGTTTCATCGCTGCTTAGCTGGCCTCTGTTTGCATTGGACTGCCTCCTAAGTGAAGTAAGTGAAGATAGCAATAGTAATAGCACTTAGACCAAGGGTGTCAAACTGCAAGCCCGCGTGCCGGACGTATCATGCAGAAGCCATGCCCTCCCCATTACCGGCAATGGCAAAACAGTCCTGATATGTTCCGCAATATCAGGTGACGTTGTGAGTTTGACATGTCTGACTTAGACTTATATACTGCTTCACAGTGCTTTACAGCCCTCTCTAAGTAGTTTATAGAGTCAACATATTGCCTCCAACAATCAGGGTCCTCATTTTACTGACCTCAGAAGGATGGAAGGCTGAGTCAACCTTGAGCTGCTGAGACTCCAACTACCAAACTGCTGGCAGCTGGCAGTCTGCAGAAGTAGCCTGCAGTACTGCATTCTAACCAGTGTGCCACCAGGGCTCCTAAGATGAAGTAATGGCAAGTGGCAGCAAGGATCCATGGGCCAAATTCCAAAGGTCTCTGAATAAATAGGTAGTAATATTACTGCAACATGTAAAAAAAAAGAATGAAAATGTTTTTTTACATGTAAATATTTTATTAGCAAAGTATAACAACTAAAATATAAAAGGGAATTAAAAAGAGTGAAAGGATGGGAAAAGGGGATTTTGGCCACTAAGTCCAGGCACCAGTTCTATTCAGGAAACTGGTATGAAGAGGGACCATCTCAGCCTTTTGAATCTTGCAATCATTCGGGACAACCAGGTAGTTACTTTCAAGATACCCTGTGGTGAAACCACATCTGGCCTTTTAGGTGAAAACTGCACTTAGCAGCTTAATTGCAATTCATATAAGAGCTTAAGCTCATTTTGCTGCTAATAGTCAACAGGTGAAGGGTCCATGTGGTCTTCAAAGGCAGTCTCATATAGAGGTAGTCCTCAACCATAATGGATCATGCCTATTAGAGCCATAAGTAGTTGCAATTATTAAGTGAGGCAGCCACATGATTGCCTAGCTCAGCAACCGCTCTCACAACTCTCCCAGGTATGATCATTTTACAAATGGAGTACAAGAGCTGCATGCTGAAAGATGTCAGACAGCTCCTCTCCCCCCCTTCCCCCCCCCCCTCGGTCTGAACCAGCTCATTGGACTGCAGAAAGAGAGACTGGATCCCTCCACAGGGAACCATTTTTACCTAGCCTCTTTGAGAACAAAATGCTGCTTGCCAGTGTCTCCATCAGGGAACTCCTTTGCACTCAATGAGGCTCAGTGAAGAGGTCCCTCTATGAAGGATATTTTTCCCGTATCCTCTTTGAGAGCAAAATGCTGCTTGCCGGAGAGAGCTTTGGGATCCCAATTTCCATTCTCAAGCACAGATAGTAGGTTTCCTTCTCTGCCCTGCATTATCTAGCACTGCCTTTGCCAACTTTCTGCCTAGAAAGCCATTTGGTGCTATATTTCTGAAAAGGGGAAAGGCTTTTTTTCAGCCAGTGTCTTTGAGAGTGACAGAGGAGAGAGTCTGCTTAGGGCAGGGGTGTCAAACTGGCGACCTGCAGGCCAGATGTGTCATGGTGAAACCGTGTCCATCCCATTGCCGGCAATGAAAAAAAAGTTGTGATATGTTTCAACACATCACGTGACATTGAGAGTTTGACACCCTTGGCTTAGCGCAAAACCAATCTAGCAGGCAGTTCTTTTATTCTCAAAGAGGTTAGCTGAAAAAGGTTTATCCCTCAATGGGTCCCGATGGATCTTTTGCAGTTAAACCCCAGGAATTGGAGGGAATTCTGCAGCAGTTGCTTAAGACCTTCCCTCCTGGCTTCCCTGTTGTCTTTTTGAGGCAGCTGGCAGGGAAGATTAGAAGTGGCAATCACATGATCCCGGAGGGCCTGGCCTCTTGTTGTATGTGTGAACAGGTTGCCAAGAACCCATATTGCAATCAGGTGACAATCAGGTGCTGCGCCCCCCAGTGTTTGTGCAGGTTCAGGTGTTTGTGTGGGTTTAAGTCCCTTTGTTCTGTGCTGTTGTACTTTCATGTGGTTGTTGAACAAATAATCATAAGTCAAGGACTATCTATGGTGTTTATTTAACTTATATGCAGAGTACATATGCGAAATGCTGGGCTGGATGAATCAAAAGCTGGAATTAAAATTGCCAGGAGAAATGTCAACACCTTCAGGCATGCAGATGATATCACTCAGAATTGAAATTGAATTGAATTGAATTGAATTGAATTGATATCACTCTATTGGTGGGAAGCAAAGAGGAAATAAAGAGCTTCTTGATGAGGGTTAAAGAGGAAAGTGCAAAAGTTGACTTAAAACTCAATATTAAAAAACCAAGATCAAGGTATCTGGTCCCATCACTTCCTGGGAAATAGAAGTGGAGGAAATGGAAGTAGTGACATATTTTATTTTCTTGGGCCCCAAGATCAGTGATTATGGCCATGGAATTAAAAGTTGCTTGCTCCTTGATAGAAAAGCTGTGGCAAACCTGTTTCTTGCCTTGTGCTCTGGTGCTTTGGAGAATAATTTGATGCCCTCTTCTTTGTGGCAGCCCCTCAAATACTGGAATACTGCTATTATGTCACCCCTATTTTTTCTTTTCTTTAGACTAGCCAAACCCAAGTCCTGCAGCCGTTCTTCATATGTTTTAGTCTCCAGGCCTTTCATCATCTTAGTTGCTCTTCTCTGTATTTTTCCCAAGGTCTCAACATCTTTTTTGTAATGAACAAAATTGGTTGCAGTATTCCAGGTGTGGTCTTACTAAGCTTTTATAAAGCGGTACTAATACTTTGTGTGATCTTGATTCTATGCCTGTTTTATACAACCCAGGATAGTATATTAATGTTTTTGGCTGCTGCTGCACACTTCTGCCTGATAGTCAAGTGATCGTCCACTAGGACTTCAAGGTCCCTCTCACTGGTCTCACCTGATCTGTACTTCTACCTTTGATTTTTTTCCTGCCTATATGTAAAACTTTGCTTTTCTCCACATTAAAACTCATTTTGTTGGATAGGGCCCATTGTTCAAGTTTGTCAAGATCTTTTTGGATTGTGAGCTTGTCTTCTGGGGTGTTGGTTATTCCTGCCAGTTTAGTGTCTGCAAATTTGATGAGTTCCACTTCTATACCCTCATCTAAGCCATTTATAAAGATAGTGAAGAGTACTGGGCCTAAGACAGAACCTTGTGTTACCCCACTGCTTACTTCTCTCCATGTGGATGTAGTATCATTGAGGAATACTCGCTGAGTACGGTTTGTCAGCCAGCTACAGATCCATCTGGTATTGTCTATCCCACCGTTTTCTAGCTTACTAAGCAGCAGGTTGTAGTCTAATTTGTCAAATGTCTTACTGAAATCTAAGTATACTATGTCCACAGCATTTCGCTGGTCTACTAATTTAGTCATTTTATCAAAGAATGAAATAGGTTTGGTTTGGCATGATCTGTTTTTGACAAACCTGTGCTGGCTACTGGTTATAACTTTGTTTGCTTCCAGTTGTTCACAGATCTATTTTTTGATTATCTTTTCCAGGAACTTCCCAGGTATTGATGTTAGACTGATTGGTCTGTATTTTCCTAGGTCTGTTTTTTTCCTTTCTTGAAGATGGGAATCACATCAGCCCTTTCCCAATCCTCGGTACTTCCCTGGTGCTCCAGGATTTTTGAAAGATATGGTACAATGGTTCTGAGATAACATCTGCCAGCTACTTCAGAACTCTGGGATGTAGTCTGTCAGGTCCTGGTTATTTATATTCATCACAGTTGGATAGGTGTTCTCTTACCATTTTCTTGCTTATTTTAATTTTTGTTTCTAGTTTGTCTTTTGCAGTGGTTTTTTTTTTGGTATGTTGGACTATAATTTCTTTTTTTATGAAGACTGATGCAAAGAATGAGTTAAGCAGCTCTGCTTTCTCCCTTCTGCCTGTTACGTCCTTGCCATCTTCTCTCTTTAGTGGACCTACAGTTTCCTTGACTTTTTTTCTTGTTATTAGTACGTTGAAATAAACTTTTGTTATTGTTCTTGATTTCTGTTGCAAGTCTTCATTCATTCTGAGACTTTGCTTTCCTGACTTTGTCAGGAAAGAACTGTACAGGAGGATCTTGTCAATGATCTCAAGGCATTTGGGACCATAGTCACCAAGAAAACAATAGGCAACAAAGTATGCCATGAAGGACTGAAATCCTGCAATGCCTGCAAGGTCCCACTGCTCAAGAAAGCACATGTACAGGCCCATCTGAAGTTTGCCATTGAACATTTGAATGATTCAGAGGAAAAGTGGGTGAAAATGTTGTGGTCAGATGAGACCAAAATCGATCTCTTTGGCATCAACTCAACTCGCTGTGTTTGGAGGAATGCTGCCTATGACCCCAAGAACACTATCCCCACCCTCAAACACGGAGGTGGAAACATTATGCTTTGGGGATGTTTTTCTGCTAAGGGGACAGGACAACTTCACCGCATCAAAGGGACGATGGACAGGGCCATGTACCATCAAATCTTGTGTGAGAACCTCCTTCCCTCAGCCAGGGCATTGAAAATGGGTCATGGATGGGTATTCCAGCATGACAATGACCCAAAATACATGGCCAAGGGAACAAATGAGTGGCTCAAGGAGAAGCACATTACGGTCCTGGAGTGGCCTAGTCAATCTCCAGACCTTAATGCCATAGAAAATCTGTGCAGGGAGCTGAAGGTTTGAGTTGCCAAATGTCAGCCTCAAAACGTTAATGACTTGGAGAGGATCTGCAAAGAGGAGTGGAACAAAATCCCTCCTGAGATGTGTGCAAACCTTGTGCCCAACTACAAGAAATGTCTGACCTCAGTGATTGCCAACAAAGGGTTTCGCCCCCAAGTACTAAGTCATGTTTTGCGAAGGGGTCAAATACTTGTTTCACTCATTAAAATACAAATCAATTTATAACATTTTTGAAATGCCTTTTTCTGGATTCTTTTGTTGTTATTCTGTCTCTCACTGTTACAATAAACCTACCATTAAAATTATTGACTGATCATTTCTTTGTCAGTGGGCAAGCATACAAAATCAGCAGGGGATCAAATACCTTTCCCCCTCACTGTATATGATAAGTTAAGGTTAATATAGATTTCAATAAGCATTTCATTAGCTATGCTATGTTGAGGGAATGGAATAGGCATAAAGCAAGATTGACTCCCAAAATTCCTATATGGTTATTGTTGTGTCCTGGGCCTTGCTGAGTCAATCAGCAAGGCTCAGGAAACCTGCAGGACAACTGCAGAGACCCGGGCAGACCACGTGTTTGCCCGGGACCAGTTGTAGAGACCCAGGCAGACCACATGTCTGCCCGGGACCCAGACAGGCTGTCTCCAGCCTCGTTCGCATGTGTGAGGCGGGAGAATAGCCTGCATTCATTGGTCGAGCCTCCCCTTGCAGGGGAAGTATAAAAGGGCATGTTGCCATTTTCTCCTTTGCTTCTGTTCAGTGCATGTACAAAATAAAGATCATCTTTTGTACCAACTGCCTCGTCTTCATGTCTGCGTTGCGAACAGAACATTGGCAACGAAGGTGGGATTCGCCGTTTGGAATCCCGAAGAAACAGAAGTAGGCCTACTCACCTAAAGGCCTGATGAGCGTAGAAGTTCAGCGTCCGGTGGAAGCGACTGCCTGCCAGCATGAAGACGCTGGAGGTGAGCTCGGCTTCAAAAAAGGACCCCTTCTCACTCCTTGCGGAGAAGTTCGGCGTCCAACGGAAGCGACTGCCTGCCAGTATGCATACGCTGGAGGTGAGCTCGGTTTCAAGGGACCCCTTCTCACGCCCTGAAGTGGAAAGAATCGAGGAGAAGCCACCGCTTGCCAGTACGAAGATGCTGGAAGCGGGCTTGGCTGTGTGGGACCCCTTCTCCGAGAAGTACGGCGTCCAGGAGAAGCAACCACCTGCCAGTACGAATACGCTGGAGGTGGGCTTTTGGCTTCGTGGGACCCCTTCTCCGAGAAGCGCAGCGTCCTGGAGAAGCAGCCGCCTGCCAGTACGCAAATGCTGGAGGCGGGCTTGGCTTCGTGGGACTCCTTCCCATTCCTTCCTCCTTCCTTGCAGCGAGAGACGTGGACGAGGCTATCAGTTACAGCAATGTCCAAGCTGGGCCATCTTGTCGAGTCCGACACTTCGCGGCCAAGAACCCTCCAGCTGCAGTCCCCGTCCATCAAGAAGTCGTGCGAGAGGCCTCCGGAGACGAATCTGAGGACGGACTTCAACCGTGGGTGGCAAGAAGATTGCAAGAGCACAGAGGACAGACGCCTGCATCCTGTCAGTGTTTCGGCTGTGGGGGTCGCCACAGGAGAGCCGACTGCCGTTCTCCTTCTGCTGTTGCCGGGCATGTGGCAGGCAAGGCCACATCGCATCCACCTGCTTGGGTCGCCAGATACACAGGCCCCCTAATGAGTTGCCTCTGAAAAGTACCAAGGTCCCCAGCCAAAACAGGGTGGGGTTTTGCGCGTCCCGTAGGGGGGTGGTTAAAACAGGGACTCACAGGCCCCTTAAGGCACAACTGTGCACGGTTGTTAAGTTGCAGGGAGTTCCCCTGGCCATGGAGCTGGACACAAGGTCCGCTCATCCTATTATTGCTGCTGACACCCTTAATACGGGTTGTTCCAGGAGTGGCTCACGAGTCCAGCTCAGGCACTCCAAGCTTTTCCTCCTTGACTTTCAGGTGTCAAGAGTCAGTGTGCAAGGGAAGGCCACGCTAAGAGTTCAGCGTAAGGAATGCGATGGCCGCCATTCCATGGCCTATACTGACCACAAGCCTTTGCTGGGGTTGTTACTATTAACAAACAATCCCCACATACAAGCCTTTGCTGGGGTTGTTACTACCCACAAAAAAACCCCATACATTATATCTCCTAGAATGCTGAGATGGTCTATTTTCTTAGCAGCTTATGATTATGCCCTGGTTCACAAACCAGGTACTGAGATGGGCCATGCTGATGGCCTAAGCAGGTTACCTCTCAAGCAATTAGAGGCAGACCCTGCCCCTGCTGTGCATATTCTGTCTATTCAGGACTTACCAGAATCTCCCCTCAATGCTAGGGATGTGGCTGCTGAGACAGCCACTGATCACACGCTTGCACGCATGCTGACAAGTGTGTTGTCAGGAAGGCCTGACACGTGTCCTGGTACTGATTTCCAGAGCTTCTGGTGCAGGAAGCATGAATTATCCACATTCAAGGGGTGCATCCTGTGGGGCAACCGAGTAGTCATCCCGGCCTCATTAAGGACTAGAGTCTTGCTCTCTCTTCATGAGGGCCATCCGGGAATAGTAAGGATGAAGGCGCTTGCGCGCAGCCATCTTTGGTGGCCTGGCCTCGATAAGGATATCGAGGCCCAGATTCAGGGATGTCAAGTGTGCCAGCAATCACAGCCAGAAATGCCCCAGGCCCCTGTACATAGGTGGGAGGAGACACTCACTCCATGGTCACGTGTCCATATAGATTATGCTGGGCCCTTTCAGGGGCAATTCTTCCTCCTCCTTGTGGATAGCCATTCCAAGTGGCTAGAGGTCATTCCTGTGCCCTCTACTACTACTGCCAGGACCATCCAGGTGCTCAGAGGAATCTTCGCTTCCCATGGCCTTCCTGATGTTTTAGTTTCAGACAATGGTCCACAATTTACCCCGAGTTTCAGGCATTTCTACAAGCCAACATGATCCGGCATGCCACATCTGCTCCTTTTCATCCTGCCACCAACGGTCAGGCTGAACGCATGGTATGCACCATGAAAGACGTATTAAAGAGAATCACTCAAGGACCCTGGCATCGCAGGTTAGCTGATTTTCTAATTGCACACCGCACCACACCTTGCACAGCTACAGGAGGAGCCCAGCTGAATTCCGCTGGGGTCGCAGACGCATTACGAAGCTGGACAGGCTGCACCCAGACCGGGTGGCTTTCACAGGTGTCACGGCTGCAGGCACCTCGGGGACTCCAAGTGGTTTCATCAATAAAGGGGTTACCTTAACACTTGGTTGTATGTATCATATCACTGTGAAGGAAAACCATCTCCTTATTGTACCCAAGAGAATGTCTAGTCTGTACATGTGTTAGTCACTGTAAAGAGTCACATCATTGAAGTCATGAGTAAAACAAGGGTTTCAATATTGCAAAATGTATGATTCCAACTTAGACTGTAGTATTGTGTACCAACCATTGCTAAGGCTACAGATGCTAAACCCTGCAGGTAATCCTCATGTAAGAACTTCTGCAAATTTTGTACACTCTCCTCTTCCTCCTATGTTCAGGATGTGTAGCGATTGTGACACATTCTATTCATAGGGCATTCATTCAATGGGAGGAATCCAAGTCCTTTTCCATCTTGTGGCTCATTTTGACGCCACATCGACCAGTTGCGCTGGTGGTTTCCAGGGCACGGTTCCTCCCCTGGCTCTGCTCTCGGTGGGGAGGGGGACCCCAATTATGATTGGGGGATCACAGTCTCCCCACGAGGGCGCATCTTCCAATGCTCCAATGGGGGTCTTGCCATGGAGGCGGCTCCTGACTCTGGCAGAGGTCCCTGGCTAGGGACATCTCCAGATGGGGGGGTCTCACCAGGGATGGCTCCTGACCTGGGCAGAGGTCCCTGGCTAGGGACAAATCCCCGTACATGGGCCACTCAGGGTACTACTGTTGCTGGTCTTGGGCTCAAGGGACAATGCTCCCAAGAGGAGTCCCAGGGAATTCCGGGGAAATCCACCCCGCCACGGGACTGGGGGAACTCAACCCCTCCAAGGAACTCTGGTGTTGGGTCTGGCGGATCCAGCCAGTCAGCTGTCAGGGGGAACCCCTGAGTTGTCTGGGGGAAAAGCCCTGGGGTGTTTGCGTAACACGGAAGCAGGCACTCCAGGCACCTATGCCTATTGGAACAACTAGCAAGCACTCCAGGCACCCAATACACTTCCCCCAAATACCATCACACCTGTACCTAATCTGGCTCCACGGAGATCGGAGAGGGCTAAGGGTCCTCCTAAATATTTGAATGAGTATGTGGGTCCCTGCGGGGCAATTGTTGTCAAAAAGTGAAAGAACATGGACTGACTTGAATCTCACTGGGACCAGGTTACGCGGGGTACGGGGGAATAGCCAGGTTGCAATTTGGACTAAATGTAACATGGTACTGGTTATTGGCAGGGACGGCATTGTCCAAGCCAAGGGGGGAGGGGTGTTGTGTCCTGGGTCTTGCTGAGTCAATCAGCAAGGCTCAGGAAACCTGCAGGACAACTGCAGAGACCCGGGCAGACCACGTGTTTGCCCAGGACCGGTTGTAGAGACCCGGGCAAACCACATGTCTGCCCGGGACCCAGACAGGCTGTCTCCAGCCTCGTGCACATGCGCGAGGTGGGAGAATAGCCTGCATTCATTGGTCGAGCCTCCCCTTGCAGGGGATGTATAAAAGGGCATGTTGCCATTTTCTCCTTTGCTTCTGTTCAGTGCATGTACAAAATAAAGATCATCTTTTGTACCAACTGCCTCGTCTTCATGTCTGCATTGCGAACAGAACAGTTATCATCACAAGAAGCTTTTTTTAGACAAGCACATGCACACAGTTTTTCATCATATATGCAGCAATACTTTGCAGGGCCAAGTGTACCTGTGTGTACACCAAGGTCCAGTCCACGATCCAAGTACTAATCAAAGTCAACTCTAATTAGCATCTCTAGTCAGTCAGGTTTATGCAGAATTATTCACAAGCTATCATTTCACCTTCAGAAGCTACAGAATTTTTAATTTAAAATAATGGTAAGGTTTGAGGTTTGGGCTTGGCTTGGCTTTCATTCTATGTCTTCTTTTTTTTAACAAATGTACTTTCCTATTGGTCAGGTTTGAAATTCAGAGTGAATAATCAGGGATCAAATTCAAACAGCTTTGTGAGAGATTTGGAGGAGGATGTCAACGCATATGTGGTGTACCATAATTTCTCCCCAGTACTGCAGAGAATCAATAGACACACACACACATATATATATATATATATGTGTGTGTGTGTGTGTGTGTGTGTGTGTCCCCATTTTGAATACTTAGCGGAAAGAGGAAACTTGAGAGTTCATAAGGTTGATGCTATATGGAACAAAAATGTTAAAAGCACAAAAATACTTGTTGAATTACCTACAATATATGACATCAGTACAATTAAAAAGCCACATTCCCAAGAAACAATTCACAACACTAAAAAATCTGTGTCAGCCGTAAAATCTGTGGAATCATGAGGCTCAAGACAGAAGAAAATTATCCAAACATTGTGGCAAATGAAGGTAGCTTCACTTTCCATTTGGCATTGCCTGGTGAATACATTTTATTTATTTTTATTTTCATGTATTCATTAAATTTGCTTGCTGAACTACTTGCTGCAATCTTCCTGTAGATGGCAGTCCACATACATGTGTCAGGCAAAAGTAGAACAACCATATTTAGTTTATGTCTAAGAATAATTGCATAACTAAATCTGAATGTTTTGTTTTGCAAAAACAGATTTTAAGTTACTAAGTCATTGGGGGTATGGGAAAATGGATTGTGTTTCACTTTGAAATCATCTCTACAACTCTATAGCAGCCATTGCAACTGGATGTGACACTTCAAAACCTACTGAACTTACAGAATAATTGAATTGGAAGAGACCTTGGAGGTCTTCTAGTCCAACCCCCTGCTCAAGCAGGAGACCATATAACATACTGGACAAATGGGTGTCCAATCTCTTCTTAAAAACCTCCAATGATGGAGCACCCAAAACTTCTAGAGCCAAGCCGTTCCACTGGCTAATTGTTCTCACTCAGGAAATTTCTCCTTCATTTTAGGTTGGATATCTCTTTGAGAAGGTTATACCCATTACTTCTTGTCTTGTCCATAAATGCTTTGGAAATATAGGCTGACTCCCACTTTTCTATGACAGCTGCTACAATTTTGGAAGACTGCTGTCATGTCATCCCTAATAGTTCTCTTTGTTAGATCAGACAAACCCAATTCCTGCAAGAGTTCTTCATATGTTTTAGCCCCCAGCCCCCCAAATCACCTTTGTTGCTCTTCTCTGTACCCTTTATAATGTTTCAACATCTTTTTTCTATTGTGTAAACCAAAAATAGATGCAATTTTCCAAGTGTTTTCTTAGCAAAGCAACATAAAGCTATAATAACACTTCACGTGACCTTGATACGATCCCTCTATTCAGGCAGCCCAGAATTGCATGTGTACCACTTTTTCCATACCTATACATTTGGTTTTAATTGCCTAAGTGTAGAACCTATTTTTGTCATCACTGAACTGCATTTTGTTGGATAGGGCCCAATGTTAAAGTCTGTCAAGATCCTTCTGGAACTCAAGCCTAACATTTTGCCTGTTCCCTCCAGCTTGGTGTTGTCTGCAAATGTGATGAGTTGCCCTTCTATCCCCTCACCAAAAGTGTTCACGAAGATTTTGAAGAGTACTGAATTTAAGACACAATCTTAAGTTACCCCACTGTATGATATCCTCAGTGCAGATGTAGTTCCATTGAGTACTACATGTTGAATGGAGTTGATCAGCCAGTTACAAAACCAGCTGGTGGTGATGATTTCTATCCCACATTTTTCTACCTTACCAAGAAATAGGTTGCGATCTACTTTGTCAAATGCCTTATTCAAGTCCAACTATACTATGTCTACACCATTTGGCTGCTCCACTAATTTAGTCACTTGCTCAAAAAATGCAATAATTTTGGTGTGGCATGATCTGTTTTTGACAAACCCATGTTGGCTTCCAGGTGGCTTGCTTATTAAGAGGTGTTCTCATATCTTTTGCTTGATTATCTTTTCAAGGATCTTCCCAGGTATTGACCTCAGACTGATTGGTTTGTAGTTTCCTGGATCCATTTTTTTTTTACTTTTTTGTAGATAGGTACCACATAAGTTCTTTTCCAATCCTCTGACTGTTCCTTAGTGCTCAAGATATAGTTCAGTTGTTCTGAGAGAATGTCCAGGTCCTTCAGCACTCTGGGATGTAATATATCTGGTCCTGGGGATTTGAACTCATCTGCTCCCTCTTCTTCTCTTCCCCTCTTTTCATTTGCACCCATTTGCTGCCTGCAGTCAGCAGTTGCACCTGACTCACAGATCTAATCACCCCCTTGACCTTGCTCTCATCCTTGACCTCTATCTTCAACTTGACCCAAATATTTAATTCTTTGAAAAGCTCAAAGCCTCATTCCAGGGACTTTGGGGGAGTCATTGCTTTACCAAGGAGCAAGGAAGTTGGGGACACTCATCAATTCAGTCGGGCTAAGCCTTTGGTTCTTCAAGCCTTTCTTGGGACCTTGCTACGGCCTCACTGGTGGTTTGGTAGAAGGACATGTCTCCCATTACTCTGCCACCCAATTCGTTTTGCTTTTACCAAGGGCATCAGAGCAGAGGGTGCTGCTCCTCCACCTCCACTACTAGTTTAGAAAATTAGATAAATTGTTTTCTTTCCTTCTCCATCTCTACTAACTCTATCAATCTTACTCTTCAATTGTGGGAATTAGTGTGCCTTTCCATCCTTGTGCATATAATATTCTTGCTACTATCGAAATATATAATAACAAAGTTCCAAATATCCTTTCAAATTCTTTATCCATAAAACCTAAAATGAAAACTACTGGTTTCAGTTATATACTTATTGTAAAACATCTTCTGAACTAAAGTAGAAATCTGATCTCAGTATTTCTTTGCTTTATCACAAGTCCACCAGATATTGTAAAAAGTACCCTCCCTGTGACCGTGGAGATGCTGCAATGGTCATAAGTATGGGAAAAGGTGATAAGTCACTTTTTTCAGTGCCATTGTATCTTTGAACACTCGCTAAATGAATGGTTGTAAGTCAAGGACTATTTGTATGGCTGAGCTTTATCTTCCTTGACTGGTAGAGTTTAACTATTACTTAAGACCCCGCAATGGAGCATTAAAAAATTTCTTAAGATTTTTTTTCCAAGCAAAATACTGTGGGATATTACTTAGAATAACTTTTTCTGATGACTCAATATTAGGATAGGATAATAAAAGAATGGAAGATGTATCAAGAAGAAATCTGCATGAGAGAGAGGATCTCTTCCTGGATCATTATTTTTGTTAAACAGATCAACACACGTATGCTAGTAATTTTAGTAACCAGCATAAAACAGAAAGACTACACAATAAAATCAAATTATTAGAAAGTGAGTCATACAGGACCTGATACTGTACATACACACAGCTGAAAATGAGGGATACTATTGTGGACACTATTATACCTAGGCCAATGAAGGGGTGTAATTGAACAATATACACAGATGAAAATATAATTTAGAAAACCAATATCCATATAAGCCTGAACCTATTTAATCCCCCCCCCAAGTTTCAAACACACAGTTCCTGCTTCTCCTTTATTACTGTGTCTAAATTTATAAGGGTATGTAAATAGTTAACGTGACACAACTTATCCTATAAAATATTAAAATCTCAGCTACGAATCAGGCTGCCAGTCCACTCTGGTCCCTCGCTCCGGCATTTCCAGTTGCTTGGGTCAGCTGGACTCTGCTATCTTTCGTTCCAGCTGGTCTCTTGTGCAGTCTCCTCCCAGGAGGCAGGTCATGTGGTGGGGTGGTGGTTAGTCTCCTCTCAGCTATGGGGTGGGGTGGTGGTCAGATAGCCAATTGGCCATTCTTCCTCTCTATCCATCTTCTCTGCTGCTTGCTGGTCTCTCCTTCTACTGCCTTTGCTCCTTCATTGATTCCCCTGCCTGCATTCCTTTCTCTCCCCTTCATCCACCTCCTTTCTCTATCTTTCCTCTTAGACTTGTTTCTCTACCTTTCCCTCAGGCTTGTTTTTCTACCTTTTCCTCAGGCTTCTTTCTGTACTTCTCTCCAAGGCCCCTTTCTCTACTTCTCCTTCCAGCATGCCCCACACAACCCTCACTTCACCCTCTTGCCCTCTTGCTCTCTCTCTCACTGTCTCTCCCCACCCCCAGCTACACTTATAACTATTTAAACTTTCTGATGATTCAAGTAACCAAGCTTGTTGATACAACAGGTAAATACATAATTCTCTCAGCCAGAAGCCTACAATTATGTTTCATGTGAAGGTTGAACTGTGTGTATAGTTTGGATCTAGGTTGACTGCATAACTGCTTAACTGTCATCATATTGTGAATATTATTTTATTCATTACCTTATTTAATTTTATTCTCATTTGAAGGAGAAGCACAGACTCAAATTATTCTACTTGGATCCATTACATGAAGCCCCATCTTTCTGGAGAAGGAAAGAGAAGAAGAGGACAGCCAGCTGCAAAATAGATGGAATCAGCTACAATGCTGATGATGCACCATTGGTAGAGCTAAAGGGCCAGGTTAAATATTGACATTGACTTGATGACACAACTATGTGTCAATCAATCAAGGTGACCAGTATATGATCGGATGGCACTGCCTGCAGCCAAGAAATGTAGGGAAAATATACCAAAGAGACAAAATGGATAGCCCCATTCACTCTGGAAGGAAAAAACAGCGAAGTATGAAGAAGTTTCACATTTTTATTTCAACTGTGTTCTTTCCAGAAACAGTTATTCAACTTTACTCAAGGGCTACCAACGGTTTCTTCTTAATGCAACTGTAAGTGTAGAAATATATAGTGCAATCTGTTTTCTTGGGATACTGCAACTTTGGCTGCTATGGAGGTTTACAGAATTGCTCAGTGGTGACATATCATTGTTGCCACAGCAAGTGAGGCAACCGCCTACCCACCCACCCAAGTGGAAATTGAAACACTTGGTCTGCTTATTGCTCGCATTGCAGGAAACACTTAAATTGGCATAAAGATAAACTGTGAGAGTGATCTAGGATCCTAATGGACAACCATTTAAAAATCCAAGTTGCATCAATAGAGGGATAGAGTTAATATTTCATCCAGTTTGGGTCACCACTATATAAAAAAAAAGATGTTGCGACTCTAGAAAGAGTGCAGAGAAGAGCAGCAAAGATGATTAGGGTGCTGGAGGCTAAAATATACGAAGATTGATTTGCAGGAATTGGGTATATCTAGTCTAATGAAAAGAAGGACTAGGGATGACATGATAGCTGTCTTCCAATATCTGAGGGACTGCAACAAAGAAGGGTCAACCTATTCTCCTGGTTCTGAGCAAATTCTGTGATTTGGACTGTAATAGATCTTTTTTCCAAGCAAGCACATTTCATCGCATGTGCTGGAATCCCCTCAGCCAAGAAGCTAATGAGGTTCTTCTTGCAGCATATGTATCAGCTGCACGGAATGCCTAAGTGCATCATCTTGGACTGAGGGATCCAGTTTACTGCTAGGTTCTGGAGGGAATGTGTGAGGATGATTGGGTCATCCCAGGGGCTCAGTTCTGCTTTCCATCTGAATATAAATGGATCTGCAGAACAACCTAACGTAATAGTGTAACAGTACCTGCTGTGTCAATTCCCAGCAAACGACCTGGGCAGGACTTCTGCCATTTGCAGAGGAAGCATATAACAACACAGTACACAGCAGCACCAGTTTCACTCCATTTAAGCTAGCCACGGGGGTAGAGATTGTGCCAATGCCAGAGTGCCCAAAGGAACCTCCATCCTCAAGCACCTTAATCAAGTGGGTAGATTCGGAGCAATGCAAAGAAAGCTTTAACTAAAGCTGCTGAAAGTCAGAAGAGACAGGCAGATAAGAAGCAATGCAAAGAAAGCTTTAACTAAAGCTGCTGAAAGTCAGAAGAGACAGGCAGATAAGAAGCGAGCTCCCTAGGAGACAAAATGTATCTATCCACTAAATACCTTAAGGTGAAACAAACTTGCAAGAACTTAGGACCGAACTGCATAGGCCCCTTTCCCACTATAAAAATCATTAACCCGGTAACCATAGAACTAAAGCTGCCAAAGATAATGCCAAAGATACCCCCAGTATTCCATTGCAGTCTACTGAAACCGTATTGGGGCTCCACGCTAAGACCAGTGGGGAAGGCAGCCCCAACCCCAATAATGGTGGTGGTGGGGAGATACACTACGAAGCCAAGCGAATCCTTGACTCTAGAGTCCACAAAGGAGGCTTGCAGTACTTAATCCAATGGAAGGGCTATCCAATGTCAGAAGCTAGATGGGTAAAAGCTCACAATATAAAAGCAGTTTGATTTATCAATTCCACACTAAGTACCCTCAGAAGCCGGGGCCATCGCAAGACAAGAGTTAACAAGAAATAATGTGCATTCATTTTGTTTTTCAGGCTCCCCCAACTCTGTAGGGAGCTGGCCTGTCAAGCCACGAAGATTCTTTTCATTATGAAAATCATGCTGCTTCTAGCTTGCCAAGAGTTGCAGGGGGAGGAGGGGAAGGTTTGGTATCCACAGATGTTTCCTATCAGCGTGAGAGCCGAGGTCACTGGAGAGAAGTTTTGGCAAATAGAGACTTTCTTCTCATAACAAATGCTGGAAGACTAATTGGAAAATGTGACCTGAACTGTCAGAGAGGGGAGGGAAAGTTCACTCTTTTAATTATATTTTTTCTGCCACATTGCCAGAGCTAGCATTCCTTCAACCCTACCAGTATGCTATGCCTAATAAAGTTTACATTAGAGATCGCTATGTCTCTGGTGTGTTTACTTCGTTGGGCTTTTCAGCTGGAGCTTGACACCTACATTATCGACAGGAATAAGGTCTGAGTTTCAGTAAAGTGCTAGTCACCGAATGAGTGATTGTGTGAGGGAAAGTTTTTAAATACAGAGCAAGAGAAGGTATTTTTATTAGTGTCACTGAGATAGCCGGATTATGAATAATCCTTGGATCAGTGGTGGGATTCAAATATGTGAACAACCGGTTCTCTGTGTGGATGCCACTTCTGGCAGTCCATTCTGAGCCTGGGCAACAAAAAATTAGTTACCGGTTCTGCCGAACTGGTGCAAGCTGGCTGAATCCCACCACTGCCTTGGATGGAAAATAGTTCATTTTTATGCCATTACAAGCTTTTTTTCCAGGGTAAGTAGCAAGCAGACCAGGTGTTTCAGTTTCCACCTTCATTTGGGGTGAGTGAATAAGTGGTTGCCTCACTTGCTGTAGCAACAATGTTATGTCACCATAGAGAAATTCTGTAAACCTCTGTAGCAGTAAAAGTTGCAGTATCTCAAGGACATAAATTGCAATCGCAATTTCTATATTTTAATCTTGCATGAAGAAGAAACCATTGATGGTCCTTCAGTAACCTTGAGTAACTTTTTTTGTAAAGAATACAGTTGGCATATGAATTTGATACTCTCCTTTCTCCTTCCAGAATGATGGGGCTATCCATTCTGTCTCTTTGGCATATTTGTACCACATTTCTTGGCTGCAGGCAGTGCAATTATACATTGATCATCCTGATTAATTAATTATGTGTGATCAAGTTGATGTTGAATCTTAGGACCTTCATAGATAGATTTTCTCCATGATCATTTGTGCCTAACTTGGTCCTTGAGCTCTTCCAATAGTGCATTATCACTAATGTAACTGATTCCATTATTTTGCAGTTGGTTCTTCTCTTCATCTCATTCCTTCTACCTTTCTGAGCATTAGAGCTTTCTCCAGAGAGCTGGGCTTCAGATAATGTATCCAGGAAGGATAATTTGAGTCTGTGCACTTTTCTCTCAAATGAGAAATTCTTCAATAATCCTATGTTTTCTTCTCATGGCTGCCCATAGTATGCTCAAGCTCTACAAAACAAAAGTTGAAAGCTGTCAATACTCTTTCTGTCTTGCTTCATTCATGTCAGATTTGCTGCATATGAATGAAGATGGTGACAAGTTACCAGTGGTTCCTGCACTAAAGAAAACTGTTAAGTCAACAGAGATCAGGCCCCTTACAAAACCATTAATTTATTTATTTGATTGGCTTGGAAAGACAGGAAGAGAAAAAACAGAATTTCAAAGCCTTGAAACCCTGAATTATATAAGGGTTTTGGTTTCTAAGAAATGTAACAAGTCTCTTTGATACCTGCAATTTTATGGCCGAAAAGAAAATCAACAGACTATTTTTCAACTGCTGTTGAGCATAAACAAAATACAACATAGTGAATAACTCTTCCGCACTTGCAATCATTTTTTCTGCAGTAAAGGTATTCATTTAGCCATGTCAACTCCATGAGTATTTTGCATAGTTAGCCAATAGGTGCCAAGTATACGGGAGCTTACATTATTCTCTTTGTGTTGACCAGGCAAATCAGGAGAAATAGAAAAAGTGCAGTTTTTTCCTTATTCCTGAAAAGCTAAGGAGATGCAAAATATATAGATGTCACCCAACCTTTCTGGCAACACCAACCTCTTTGAATTGCAATAGAGTACTTTGGGTTTAATTCTTGGGTTGATGCACCCTAGGATTGCATTGCACTGAGAGGTGCTGGACTTGCAGACCTAAATCTTTTCTTTGGAAGACAGTTGAAAGCACTGTCCTGCCCTGCTGATCAACCTCTGATGCTACCCCTTTAATAAGCTTATTGTTTAATTGCATTTAACTTCTTTCTATTCCACAAATTGATCTGTCTCTCGCTGCTCCCTCCAAACCTGACATTTATTTCCAAATGACAAAGGAAGTTTAGCAGAGTAGAAATATTGGGACCAATTAAAGGATGGTGCTAGGCTACCAAACTAACAGCTGGGGTCCCACAAAAAAATATTTATTTATAATATTTGTATACCTACTCATTTCTCAGACAACTCTGGGCAGCTCCTAATAAAATTATTTTAAAAACTGTAGCACATACTCAATTGAAACGTAAAGCAATATCTGTATTTCTTTCAAAACCTTTAACTGAAACGAATACTGTTCTGTTTCAGCCAAAGAGACATTGAGGCGAGGCAGGAGTAACAAACACCAGTCTTTATTGAGATCACGAACAGAACAGAAGACAAAATGGCGCCATGGCCTTTTATAGCCCCTTGCAAGGGACAGCATCAACCAATCAATGCAAGGCTAGTCTCCCGCCTTGCGCATGCGCACAAGGCTGGAGACAGCCTGTCTGGTCCCAGGCAACCACGTGGATTGCCCGGGCCTTCTGCAGCCTCCTGAGCCTGCTGAGTCATTCAGCAGTCCCAGGACATAACACCCCTCCCCCCTTGGATAAAACAATAAGTGAATACTTGTAGTTTTAAAGCAACCTACATATACATGTTTTTGTTCAATTATCATGTTATTAATTCTAACACAATTATGCCTGCACACAGGCAGACCCTTATACCTCATATTGTTTCAGGTTATCAATAGAACACCCTTCTATGAGTGTCCAGAGTTCTAGAGAACTAGTAAGCCTCCCTAATACTTGACAGGAACCTCACATTGTCCTTTAGATGCTTGGATGGACCTTTGGCCCTCTCTGACCTTCTTGGAGCCAGCGTTGGTGCCTGGCATGCCACCTTGCCTGTTGGGCTAAGCAAGCCAGGACTTTGATGCCCCCAAGACCCAGGCAACCCTCCAGACTGCTGACTGGCTGGATCTGCTAAACCCAAACCAGAGTTCCTTGGTGGGGTAGAGTTCCCCAAGTCCAGTGGAATTCCCCAAATCCACAATGGACCCCTCTTGGGAACACTGCCCTTCGAGCCCAAGACCAGCAGCTGGAATAGCCTGAGGAACTGATTGACTGCCATGTCCCAATGATCTGGTGCCTGTGCCAGAGTCAGGAGCCGCCTCCATGGCAAAACCCCCTTCAGGAACACGTGCAGGAACATTTGAAGGTCCACCTTGGCGGAGAGACTGTGGTCCACAATCGTAATTGTGGTCCTCCTTCCCCCCCCCCAGAGCAGAGCCAGGGGCGGAAGAGTGGCTGGACAACCTCCAGCGCAGTTGGTCGATGTGATGTCTGATCACACGACCATCATCCAAGGCCACTTCATATGACAGTGGCCCAGAGACCTTGCATACCACTGCTGTCACCCAGAGATGTCCAGGTCCATAATTCCTTGCCCAGACCAGATCGCCCACCTGTAGTCTCCTAGGTGCCCGCGGTTGTGACACCTGTGAAGCCACCCGGTCAGGGTGCAACCTGTCCAGCTTAGTGATGAGTCTGCGACCCCAGCGGAGTTCAGCTGGGCTTTTCCCAGTGGCAGTGCAAGGTGTAGTGCGGTGATAAAGAAGAAAGTCAGCTAACCTGTGATGCCAGTTTCCATGAGTGATTCTCTTTAAAGCATCTTTGGTAGTACACACCATACGCTCAGCTTGACCGTTGGAAGCTGGATGAAACGGTGCAGATGTGGCATGCTGGATCATGTTGGCTTGAAGAAAACCCTGAAACTCAGAAGATGTGAATTGGGGTCCGTTGTCTGAGACAAGGACATCTGGAAGACCATGTGAGGTGAAGATGCCTCTCAGCACCTGGATGGTCCTGGCAGTAGTAGTGGAGGAAACAGGAACAACTTCTAGCCACTTGGAATGGCTGTCCACGAGGAGAAGGAAGAATTGCCCCGGAAAGGGCCCAGCGTAGTCAATGTGTACCCTCGACCATGGTGTATGTGTCTCATCCCACCTATGTACAGGGGCCTGGGGCATTTCTGGCCTTGACTGTTGGCAGACTTGGCACCCATGCACCTGGGCCTCGATCTCTTTATCGAGCCCAGGCCACCAGAGGTGGCTATGTGCTAGTGCCTTCATCCGGACTATTCCCGGATGTCCCTCATGCAGAGAGAGCAAGACTCTAGTCCTCAATGAGGCCGGGATGACTACCCGGCTACCCCACAGGAGACACCCCTTGAAAGTAGAAAGCTCGTGCTTCCTTTGCCAGAACCCTTGGAATTCTGCACCCGGGCACGTGTCAGTCCATCCTGACAACACCCATGTCAGCACACGTGTAAGCATGTGATCAGTGGCAGTTTCTGCAGCCACGTCCCTAGCATTGAGGGGAGATTCAGGCAATTCCTGAATGGAAAGAATATGAAGAGCAGGAGCAGGATCTGCCTCTATCTGCTGTAGAGGTAATCTGCTGAGACCATCTGCATGGCCCATTTCTTTACCTGGTTTGTGAACCAGGGTGTAGTCATATGCTGACAAGAAAATTGACCATCTCAGCATTCTAGGAGATATAATGTGTGGGGTTTGTTTTGTTGTTGTAAACAAACCCAGCAAAGGTTTATGGTCTGTGTAAACCGTGAAATGGCGGCAATACAAGAAATCGTGGAATTTCTTTATTCCAGCCACTATTGCCAAAGCTTCTCTATCAATCTGTGCATAATTATGCTCTGCAGATGAGAGAGTCCTAGAGTAGTAGGCCACAGGGACTTTTTTCCCATCAGCCTTGAGATGGCTCAGTACAGCCCCAACCTCATAAGGGGATGCATCACAGGCTATGCACACAGGCAATTGCTCATTAAAATGGGCTAATACCGCATTTGAAGAGAGCAAGGCCTTGACCTCTGTGAAACTCCTTTCATGGACCTCTGTCCATTTCCATGGAGCCTATTTGTCCAAGAGCTGGTGTAACAGCTCAGCCACTGTAGCCTTGTGGGGAAGGAATGAATGGTAAAAAATTAACAGCCCCAGGAAGGCTTGAAGCTCACTCTTCGACTGGGGGCTTGGGGCCTGCTGAATCGCTTGAAACTTGGATTCCGAAGGATGGATGCCTTCAGCATCAATACGGAATCCCAAGAACTCAGTGGAGGTGACTCCAATTTTACACTTGTTTTGCTTCAGCTTCAGCCCTGCTTGGCGGAAACGCAGCAAAACAGCTCTCAGCCTTTCAGCTAAGTTCACAAATGACTCCCCAGCGATGAGGACGTCATCAAAATAGGGACAGACCCCCGGAATGCCACGGAGCGTTTGCTCCATTACACATTGGAATATGCCAGGGGCTACATTAACCCCAAACTGCAGCCTTTTTACCTTAAAGGCTCCCTGGTGTGTCACAATTGTTTGGGCCTCAGCCGTTGCCTCATCAACAGGTAACTGTTGATAGGCCTGAGCCAAATCCAGCTTTGCAAAGATCCCCCCCCCCTTTGAGGGAGGCCAGAATGTGGCTCACCATTGGCATCGGATAGGCATGCTGCTGCAATGCTCTATTAAGTGTACATTTATAGTCCGCACAAATCCAGACCTCTCCATTGGCTTTCAGTGGCGTGACTATAGGGGTTTCCCATGGACTAGAGTCCACAGGCTCTAGAATTCCTTGCTGGATCAGCTTGTCCAGCTCTGCATCGATTTTGCTTTTCAATGCAAAAGGTACCCTTCTGGGCTTGATTCTAATGGGTGTAATGGCTGGGTCCAAACATAAGGCAATGGGGGGGGGCCTTGTACGAATCAAGCTCTGCACTGAACACATCCGCAAACTCCTTGCAAACATCTGCAAGGCCTGATGTTTGCAGATTTTGCAGCCCAGTCACTTGGATTCCATGGGCTTCGAACCAATCAAGTCCTATAAGACTCGTGCGATCACCTCCAACTACCACCACGTCTAGCAGTCCTTGGAAACTCTTATGCTGCACTCTGACTGTGGCCTCCCCCTTCACGCTGACCCTCAAATTTTGAAAATCAGTGAGGATTAAATTTGAAGGCCTGAGTTTGACTCGAAGGCCACTTCTGTGGCAAACCTTATTAAAGGTATCTAAGGAGATGATTGATAGAGTGGACCCTGTGTCCAGCTCCATCGACAAGGGAACCCCTTGCAACTTCACGTCAAGGCAAAGTTTCTTTTTTAGGGGCCTGTGAACCCCGGTTCTGAAAATGTCCCTACGGGACGTGCAGAAGCCCACCCTAGTTTGGCTGGGGACCTTGGTACCTTTCAGAGGCAATTCTACTGTTGACTGTTGCTTCTGGCGACCCAAACAGATGGATGTGATGTGGCCTTGCCTGCCACAGGCCTGGCAGATAGCAGAGCAAAACCGGCAATCAGCTCGCTTGTGGCATCCTCCAAAGCTGAAACACCGAAGGGATGCTGCCGCTCTTTCTTTGTGCCCTGGAGGCTTCCTCACTTTGGCCTGTTGAAGCCTGTCCACCTCTTCCTCCGGATCCGATTCGGATGCCTCTCGAGCAACATCTTGATGGATTGAGACCGCTGCTGGGGGGTTCCTGGTGAGCCACAGGGCCTTCACAGCGCCGCCTGCTGCTTCTTCAGCTGCAATCTCTCTCAGAGCATCTTGGAACAATACATCTTCCTTTGCAAAAAGTTTCTGTTGTAGCTCACGACTTCGCAGTCCGCAGACCAAACGATCCCGGAGTCTCTCTTCCAGATCCGTGAAAGCACACTGCCTAGCTGCTTGTCTTAAGGCAGCAACAATGTCCACAGCAGACTCACCAGACCTTTGATTTCTCTGCTCAAATGCATGCCTCCAAGCAATTACTGATAGCTTGGGTTCGAAATGCCCACGCAACATCTTCTTCAAATCAGTGTATGCAATTGATTCCAATGGTGCTGGGGCTACAAGATTTTCTGCAATGTCAAAAGTCTCTTGCCCACAGACACACAGCAATGTAGCAGCTTTGAGGCCGTCTTCCTGGATCTTATTAATTCTAAAGTAATTCTCCACCCGAGCCAAGTAAGAACTCCAGCGCTCAGGGTGAGACGTGTCAAAATCTGACAAACGGCCCAGCTTTGACATCTTTACAGCCTGTAACCTCTTCGATGCCTCTCGCTGCAAGGAATGAGAAGGGGTCCCTTGAAGCCGAGCTCACATCCAGCGTCTTCGTACTGGCAGGCAATCGCTTCCACCAGACGCCGAACTTCTCAGCGCTTCAGGCCTCCTTTGGTAAGTCAGCCTAGCTTCTCCTGTTTCTTCTTGCAGCAGATCCCACCTTCGCCGCCAATGTTCTGTTTCAGCCGAAGAGACATCGAGGCGAGGCAGGAGTAACAAACACCAGTCTTTATTGAGATCACGAACAGAACAGAAGACAAAATGGCGCCATGGCCTTTTATAGCCCCTTGCAAGGGACAGCATCAACAAATCAATGCAAGGCTAGTCTCCCGCCTTGCGCATGCGCACAAGGCTGGAGACAGCCTGTCTGGTCCCGGGCAACCACGTGGATTGCCCGGGCCTTCTGCAGCCTCCTGAGCCTGCTGAGTCATTCAGCAGTCCCAGGACATAACAAATACATTCCTTTGTATTTGTTTTTCTTTTATCATTTGTCTCCTGCTTGCTTTCTGAAATGAAAGTAATCAGATGAAGTAATATAAATAAGGAATTATATGAAACTTTATTCTGCAATTTCTGAAAGAATTTTTGTTTTCTGTCAATCAATCAATCAGAACTTGAACATTGGGCGCTATCCAACAAAATGAAATTCAATGGTGAAAAAAGTAATGTTTTTACATTTAGGCAAGAAAAAACAAATGTACAGGTATAGTATAGGGGGTACCTTGCTCAACAGTAGTAACTGTGAGAGGGATCTCGGAGTCCTAGTGGACAATCATTTAATATGAGCCAGCAGTGTGCTGCAGCTGCCAAAAAAGCCAACACAGTGCAAGGCTGCATTAACAGAGTGATAGAATCAAGATCACGTGAAGTATTAATACCACTTTACAATGCCTTGGTAAGGCCATACTTGGAATACTGCATCCAGTTTTGGTCACCACAATGTAAAAAAGATGTTGAGACTCTAGAAAGAGTACAAAGAGCAACAAAGATGATTAGGGGACTGGAAGCTAAAACATATAAGGAACGGTTGCTGGAATTGGGTATGTCTAGTTTAATGAAGAGAAGGACGAGGGGGGATATGATAGCAGTGTTCCAATATCTCAGGGGCTGCCACAAAGAAGAGGGAGTCAAGCTATTCTCCAAAGTGCCTGAAGGCAGGACAAGAAGCAATGGATGGAAACTAATCAAGGAGAGAAGCAACCTAGAACTAAGGAGAAATTTCCTGACAGTTAGAACAATTAACCAGTGGAACAACCTGCCTCCAGAAGCGGTGAATGCTCCAACACTGGAAGTTTTTAAGAAGAGACTGGACAGCCATTTGTCCTAAATGGTATAGAGTTTCCTACCTGAGCAGTGGGTTGGACTAGATGACCTCCAAGGTCCCTTTCAACTTTTTTATTGTTGTTGTTGTTGTTGTTTGTTGTTGTTGTTGTTATTATTATTATTATTATAGAGTTGGAAGGGACCTTGGAGATCTTCTAGTCTAGCCCACTGCTCAAACAGGAGTCCCTATATCATTTCAAACAAGTGGTTGTCCAGTCTCTTCTTAAAAACCTTGAGTGATGAAGCACCCAAAACATCTGAAAGCAAGCTATTCCATTGGTTAATTGTCCTCACTGTTAGGAAGTTTCTTCTTAATTCCAGGTTGCTTCTCTCCTTGATTAGTTTCTATCCGTTGTTTCTTGTCTTCTTTTTTAAAAAAAATATATTTTATTGATTTTTTTAACATAAACACCTTAATATTTGGTAAACAGCGTGTTGTCTGGGTTTATATTTACAAATTAATCATTAACAGTTAGTTTCAATATTCCAAAATCTACATAATAGCTTTGCTTGATTTTCTCTTCTTCCAATAATATTCTCTTTGCAACCTTATTAATTTGCTAGGTAACAATTAAATATAAAGATTTTTCTAAAATTACTACCAATAATAATCACATCAATATCATGCTTCTTTTCTTGGTCATCTTGGTTGCCTCTTCATAAATCCTGTTTACAATTCTTGTTTAAATTTATTTTCCCTACAATGTTCAAAACATTTCTACTGGTTAAAATTTTCCCAGAATTAATTACCTTAAAGTATTTTAATCTATTTTCATGTCTTAAAAAATAAGTAAGAAAAAGACACAAAAGAAAGACATAGAAAAAGAAAAGACATGAGAGAGAAAAAGAAAAAGAGGAAGAAAATAAGAAAAAAGGAAAAAGTAAAAAAATAAGAAAATAAGAAAATAATATACTACTTAAAATACATGTCCCTCTTGAACTAGTATACACTTATTTCCAATTTTTTTCTGTTCTCTTTACCCATGATTAAATCCAGTCATGTAATCTTTTAAATCTATTCAAAACATTTTTTCCCATTTTTAGTTATCCATTGAAATTTTCTTAAAATCAATTACATTTAAATATCCAGAACATTTCCTTTATGTTGATCATCCCACACATTTTTATAGTTCTCATATCAAAAAACAGAAGGAAAAAGGAAAATAAAAAATACTGTCTTACTTGGAGGGTTCATCCCTCTTAAACTAAAAACTTTCTATTTCTTCAGCCATATTCAAAGAAGCGTTTAATTTTTAAATATTCCCTATGATACACCCCATCATCTAATTCCTCAATTCTCATTTTAGCCCTCTTCTTTTGCCATGCATCTTTCCCAATCAATATATTCTGTTGCATCAAAGAATCTTTCCATAATCTTGTAAATGTTGTTGTAGATCAGGGGTGTCAAACTCAATTTCATTGAGGGCCGCATCAACATTGTGGTTGCCCTCGGGGGGGGTGGCCTGGATGGGTGTGGCCTATTGGGTGGGTGTGGCCGGGTGGGTGTGGCCTAGTGGGTGGGCATGGCCAGCTCGACATCACTTGCTTCAGGGGTGCCTGGGCAGGACTGGGATAGATCTGAGGGTCTCCAGTGGAGGAGGGTGGGACTGGGGCGAGCGCCGGGGCATGGTCCCTCCCTCCCTCCCACCCTCCCTTCCTCTGTTCCTTCCTTCCTCTCCTTCCTCTCCTTCCTCTCCTTCCTCCCTCCCTCCCACCCTCCCTTCCTCCCTCCCTCTGTTCCTTCCTTCCTTCCTCCCTTCCTTCCTTCCTCTGTCCCTTTTTCCCTCCCTCCCTCCCACTCTCCCTCCTTCCTCCCTTCGTTCCTTCCTTCCTTCCTCTCACCCTCCGTTCCTTCCGTCCTGTTCTTTCCTTCCTCTGTTCCTTCCTCCCTCCCTCCCTCCCTCCCTTCCTTCCTTCCTCCCTCCTTCCCACCCTCCCTTCCTCCCTTCCTCCCTTCCTTCCTTCCTTCCTTCCTCTGTTCCTTCCTTCTTCCCTCCCACCCCCGTTCCTTCCTGCCTGTTCCTTCCTCCCTCCCCTTCCTTTTTCCCTCCCACTCTCCCCTCCTCCCTCCCTGTCCTTCCTTTCCTTCCTTTCCTCCCTCCTTCCTCTCCTCCTTCCCCTTCCTTCCCTTCTTCCTTCCTTCCCTTCCTTCCTTCCATTCCTTCCTTCCTTCTTTCTTCCCTTCCTCCCTCCCTCCCTCCCTCCCACCCTCCATTCCTTTCTCCCTCTTCATTCCTTCCTCTGTTCCTTCCTTCCTCTCTCTGTTCCATCCTTCACCTTCTCATCTCTTTCCTTCCCCCACACTCAGGAAGGGGTGATGGGAGGGGGAGAGATTGCCAGCACTAACATGCTGCTGCCGGCCATTCCTCTACCATGTGGGTGGGCGGGGTGGTCCTGTTGAAAGGGATGCCTCATGGCTGCAAGGCTGGAGGTGCTGGGGGGGTGCTGTCGCAATTTAAAAAATATTTATAATACAGGAACGTCAATTTTTTCTAAGTTTTATAGTTCTCACTTTGTAGATAGTCCACAATGTTTTCTTTTGTTACAGCTGCTCTTTGTTTAATCAAAGCCCTGAAGGTCACGACAATAAGCTTTTCTTTCTAGGCTGTATATTTTGGGCAGTGTTTTCATCCACCACTACATGTCAGCACCAGTCCATCTTTCAATTTTCTGTATTTTTTTTACCGTAAACTTAATTCGCTGCTTCCGTTTAGAGGAGGGTGAAACAAAGACCTCCCCCCCCCACTCACTTTCAGAGGATTTTTACTTCTAGGATTTTTCTTTTTTTCTCAGGAAATCAGTCCGGTAGAAGAGAGAAAATCAATATTCTTACCCAGTTCAGTCACACTGTTTACAATCATGCTTAGTTTACTGCTTTTTGGCTTCGGCTGCATGTAGCTTGGGCTAGACCAGTGATGGCGAACCTTTTAGGGACCGAGTGTCCAAACTGCAACCCAAAACCCACTTATGTATCGTCGGGTGCTGGGTGGGCGTGGCCCACCAGGTGGGTGTGGCCAATTGGGTGGGCGTGGCTGTGGTGGTAATGGCAAACTGGCTGGGACTAAAAAGTTCAATCAATCAATTCCAACTTTGCAAGATCTTTTTTTTTCCCGCAAGAAGTTGAAATTGATTGATTGATTGAAACTTTTTGGTTTCTTTGCACACAGTGGCAGAGGCCTAAAGCGAAAAGGTTTTATGAAATCCAGCTGAAGGCACAGAGAGAGGGCTCTGTGTGCCACCTGTGGCATGTGTGCCATAGGTTCGCCACCACGGGGCTAGACTCACAAATGATGCTAGGCTTTCTTGTGTCGGTTTTTGGAGAGCTTTCCCCAGATGTCCGGATTGATCATAATCTCCCCAGGATCGGCGGGGGTTCCCTCCTTCCTTGCCACTCTCCGGGGTGGCTTTGGGCCCGTTTAAGGTCCCCAAACAGAGAGAAATCAGCTGTAGGGATCGGAGTGTCTCAATCCCTCAGCTGTTGCGCTAGCTGCGCAGAACCGGAAGCCTGTTTCTTGTCTTGTTTTTGGTGCTTTGGAAAATAAATTGACCCCCTCCTCCTTGTGGCAGCCTCTCAAATACTGAAATACTGCTATCATGTCCCCCCTAGTCCTTCTTTTCTCTAGACTGGCCATTCCCAAATCCTGCAACTGTTCTTCATGTTTTTTAATCTCCAGGTATTTAATCATCTTAATTGCTCTTGTTTGCACTTTTTCCAAAGTCTCAACATCTTTTTTGTAACATGGTGACCAAAACTGGATGCAGTGTTCCAGATGTGGCCTTACAAAGGCTTTATACAATGAAGAATTTTATTAGCTTTCGTTGCTGCTGCCTCACACTGCTAACTCATGTTTAAGTGATTGTCGACTAGGAGAGGGCTTTTCAATCAGTGGTACGCATACCACTGGTGGTACTTTGGCACCTGGCAGGTGGTACATGTACGACGGGTTCAAAAGCACTGTTTAAAAAAAGTGTAAAAAAAAGTGTAAAAGTGGATGAGGTGAAACGGTGGCAGCACTGCACAGGCCTTTGGGAGAGTCAGCTGCAGCTTCATGAGGTATCGCCAGGACTCTGCTGAGAGCTCGGGATTGGCACATGCAGATACAGCTGATTGGTGGCGGCCTTGGGGATGGCAGGCAGCCCCATACAGTCTTAGGGTTGAGATTCAGCTGGAGCTGCATAAGGTTTGCCTGGGTTCTGCTGAGAGCCCAGGATCAGTGTACACAGCTACAGCTGATCAGCAGCGGGTCTAAGATCTTTTGCCTCCTACCCTTGGCCACACCTCCTTCTCCTTGAGCCTCCCACCCCCACCCATTTGCATCCAGCGTTCCTCCTCGGAGCAGAATGCAATTGCCGATGGCAACTTCTGCCATTGAAGTGGGGGTATGGGGGGCATGTCAGGGTGCTAATTGTCTATCTCCCAAAGATTCCCTAACCTTAAAACTCTTGGGTGGCAACAGTTACCCAGCACGAGGGGCTCAGGAGAAAGAGATGCCAGCAATGCTAACTCCCAAGAATGAGGGGCTCAGAGGCAGCTACAAGCAGGGGAGGCAGTGAGGGGGGGCAAAGAAAGGAAATCAAACCTGATTGACAGGGAGCACAGTAACCCTGCTCCTACTACACAGAGGGCAGATCCTCATCATCCCCAGCCTGACAGGGGTCTTCCTGCCACACTGTTGTAGACAAAGGGGGGCTCCAGTGAGGAGGAGGAGGAGGAGGAGGAGGAGGGTTTAAGCAATCTTAGCAACTGGAGTGGGGATTCCCCAAAAAAACAAACATGCTTTGTCGATAACCTCCCAGCACAACAGAAGTGACCAAAACCTGCTGCATCCACCCAGCAGACAAGGGGGACAGGAGAAGGAGGTGGAGAAAGAAAGTTTAAGCAAGCTTAGCAACCGGAGAGGGGATTCCCCAAAAAAGCAAATGTGCAGCAAGACAGAAGTGATCAAAACCTGCTGCATCCACCCAGCAGATGGGGGGGGAATAAAAACCAAACAGCCACCCCCCATTGCCAATCCTCAACAGAAATGCTCACGACAACAAAAACCTCGGACGTGGGAAGAGCGCAGGCAGGCGGGCATCTTGCTCAGCTGTGGCTTGGGGGGGAAGGGGGCAGCTTTACCCCCCAAAATGTTGCCCTCTCACAAAAGCGGGATGAAAACTCTGAAAAACGACAAGGAAGAAAGGTTAAAACAGAAGAGTGTCTCACGATGGTTTTCTTCCCCACTTCCTTCTAGCAGTTTAAATATGTAAAGACCACAAACGAAAAAACTTGGCTTTCTTTCATTTTAACTCAGAGGGGAGGAATGGGAGGATTGGGGGGGTTGTTTGTTTGTTTCAAAGGAAGGGAAAGAGGGGCTTTGGGTCTGTGGGGGGCACAGCAGGTGAACAGTGAGGGTGTGCAGCTTCTGGTGTTGGGTGGAGCGCAGTCTTTTTAAAAGAGCAAAACGAGGCAAAAAATAAAAATCCCCCACTCCACCCTTATTAGCTGGATGAGGATATGATCTTTTTTTTCTTGTTCAGAAGAGACACTGTTCTGTTTTAACCTTCTTCCTTTGTCACTTTTCGGAGTTTTCATCCTGCTTTCATGAGAGGGCAGCATTTGAGTGGGGTAAAGCTTCTCTCTTTCCCCCCTCTCCCAAGCCACCAGCCAAGCAAGACGCCCACCTGCCTGCACTCTTCCCCGTGGGAGGTTTTTGTTGTCGTGAGCATTTCTGTTGAGGATTGGCAGTAGGAGGGGGCAGTTTGGTTTTTATCCCCCCCCCACCTGCTGGGTGGTTGCAGCAGGTTTGGGTCACTTCTGTCTTGCTACACGTTTGTTTTTGGGGGGAATCCCCACTCCAGTTGCTAAGCTTGCTTAAATTTTCTTCCTCCACCTCCTTCTCTTCCTCACCGGAGCCCCCCTTTGTCTGCAACGGTAGGGCAGGAAGACCCCTGCCAGGCCGGGGAGGATGGGGATCTGCACTCTGTGGATTGATCCCTGTCAATCAGGTTTGATTTCCTTTCTTTGCCCCTCCCTCCCTGCCTCCCCTGAGTTTTCACCCATTTTATGACTTTTCTTGCCACATTTGTTAAGTGAATCACTGCAGTTGTTCAATTAGTAACACAGTTCTTAAGTGAATCTGGTTTCCCCATTGACTTTCCTTGTCAGAAGGTTGCAAAAGAGGATCACGTGACCCTGGGACCATCATAAATATGAATCAATTTCCAAGCATCTGAATGAAAATCACAAAACCCTGGGAAGCTGCAACAATCATAAGCATGGAAAATGGTCATAAGTCACTTTTTGCAGTGCCGTTGTAACTTCAAACAGTCACTAAACAAACTGTTGTAAGTCAAGGACTACCTGTATTTATCACTTTTTTCCTTTTTTTTTTTTTTGGGTCATCAAGTTTTTGTCACCTTGCTAGGCGACTGGTGGTACTCGACTATTGCCCTATCCTAAAAGTGGTACAATGGGTGAAAAGGTTGAAAAGCCCTGGACTAGGACTCCAAGGTCCCTCTCACAGTCATTGTTTTTGAGCCAGGTTTCGCCTAATCTGTTCTTCTATCTTTGTTTTTTCCTGTCCAGGTGTAAAACCTGGCTTTTCTCCATATTAAATATCATTTTGTTAGATAGGGCCCATTGTGCAAGTCTGTCAAGATCATTTTGCATTCTGAGCTTGTCTTCTGAGGTATTGGCTAGTCCTGCCATCTTGGGGTCATCTGCACATTTGATGAGATCCCCTTCTATTCCCTCATCTAAATCATTTAGGAAGATATTGAAGAGTACTGTGCCTTTTTTTCTTCTTCTTTTTTTGAAGATGGCAACCACATCATCTCTTTTCCAATCCTCAGGTAGTTCCCCAGTGCGCCAACATTTTTTAAAGATATGGTGTAATGGTTCTGAGATAACATCTGCCAGCTCCTTCAGAACTCTGGGATGTAATCCATCAGGTCCCTCCAGAAGCGGTGAATGCTCCAACACTGGAAGTTTTTAAGAAGAGACTGGACAGCCATTTGTCCAAAATGGTATAGGGTTACCTGCCTGAGCAGGGGGTTGGACTAGATGACCTCCAAGGTACCTTCCAACTTTATTATTATTATTATTATTATTATTATTATTATTATTATTATTATTATTATTATTATTATTATTATTATTATTGTTGTTGTTGTTGTTGTTGTTGTTGTTGTTGTTGTTGTTGTTGTTGTTGTTGTTGTTGTTGTTGTTGTTCAAAGTCAGACAGGTGTTCTCTTACATGATGTCTAAGGTCAACATAGTTTAAGAGATAATTTGGTTGCATTTTCCTTTCCTTACTTCATTCTCTTTCTCTTGTGGACAAATTTAGAAATATCCTGGCTTCTAATTTGCAAAAGGAAAGTGGTTTTAAGAGTGGAAGAGAAAGAGATCTCAAACAAACTCAGAGAGAGCTTGAGAAGGAACCCATGGATGAACATTTTAAAGGGCAAATCAAGTCAAGAAGCTTGGGAAGCACTGAAAAATATGATTATAAATGCCCAGTCCAGTTCAACACTACTAAAAAAGAAAAACAGGAAAACCAAGAAAAAAACAGCATGGCTGCAAAAAGAACTTTCAGATCAACTGAGAGAGAAAAAAAGAACAAGTGCAAAAAATGGAAAGACAGCCACATAACTAAGGCAAAAATACCAACAAATAGCTCTCAACCAGCAAAGATGAAGTTCATGAAGCTAAGGCTTTGAATGACGTAAGACTTGCAACAAATGTCAAAAAGAATTTTGAAACTTTCAACACATAAAACACAAGAAAAAGGTCAATGAAACACTCAATCCACTAATATGAGAAGATGGCAAAGAAGTAACAGGCAGTAGAGAGAAAGCAGAACTGCTTAATTCATACTTTGCATCTATCTTCATACAAAAAGAAAACACTAATCAAGTTAGATAATGATAAGTTAGAAATGTAAATTAAAATGTGTGGAGATAGAGGTCAGGTAGAGGTCGTGTGCAGCAAACTGCCTACCTCAAATGCCTGCATGCCTCGAATACCTACATGATCTCACCCAATTCACATCACCAGGATGATGTAGGACACTACCCCTGGCTGGTACATGATCTCACCTAGTTTGCATCAACAGGATGTTCTTAAGGATTGGCGAGGAGAATTCACCAATAAAATGCTGTTGCTCTTTTTTACCTTTTGCTGTTTGGAAAAACTGTATAAAAGCAATAAACACTGCGAAGGCAGTCAGACATCTTGGCATCCTGCGATGACTGGTCTCTAACTACATCATCTGGCACCCTAACAGGGACCCCCTAACACCCCCCCCTGTGGGGAGCAACAGCCAATATACTTACCATCATCTGGAACAGACCCCTAGGTGCACCTTCGTCCTCCGGGACCCCTCAGTGGTAAGTATGGGTTGCAATCTATCTCAACACCAGCATAAACATGTACAGGAACTCTGATTCCTGTTACACAAGTCAGGTGTGACAGCGCCTGAGGCGGATATAAGGAAGCTGGTTGAGGAGGTAGGGAAACACTGACGCTCCGTTTACGGGATTGGATAAAGATAGGGCATACTTTACATCTTGAACCTCGGGCTCCAGTACAGATATTACATCGATGGTATCAATGCCGTCAAGCAGTGGAAAAATTTGGCTCTGATGCTTCGGCAAGACAACAATTAACTACCAGCCCCCTGCCTGATTACGACCAGATAAAAATTGTCACCCCGAAATCATCTCCAATTGGACCTTCAGCTACTCCTGGAGAAGCTAATTCTTTTGCTTCTCCACGGCCATTGTACACCCCCATAAGGCAAATATTAGAGGAACAATTAGACAAAGGGGGGGAGAATATAGAAGAAATTACCGATATGCTTTCTGTTTGTCCAGTACATGCCACGGGACAAGTAGATCAGAATGGAGCTCAAATAGTGGAATATCGCCCTTTGTCTTATGCAATTTTAATGGAACGTAGAAAAGGAATTAGAGATATGGGGTTGGGAAGTACCTATGTGCAGGGAATGCTGGAAGCCACTATGAGAAATCATATCTTAGTACCTGAAGATTGGAAAACTACCTTTCGCATGTTGCTTACTCCAGCACAATATGTAGTTTGGGACAGCGAATTTAAACACCAATGTGCTGTGCGTGCCCTTCATTCGGGGGGGGGGGTCTTCATTCCTGATCAATTGTATGGGTCTGGCCCCTTTGCTCCAGTTGATGCCCAGATTGTTCTACCGGTTGCCACTTTACAGGTTTCTTCTGAATGCGCCTATCGAGCATTTGGAAAGGTGCCTGTTTCTGGCAAGCCTCATCAAGCTTTCTCTAATATCAGGCAGAAGGCTACTGAGCCGTATCCTGATTTTATTAACAGACTACAGGATGTCTTACGGTGGCAGATAGATAATCCTGAAGCTCAGCAGGAATTGCTGATGAGGCTGGCAAAAAACAACGCTACTTCTGAATGTCGAAGGGCAATTATTGGTCTGGGGAAAAATCCTGATTTGGCAGATATGATTAAAGCATGTCAAGATATAGGAACAGCAAGGCTTCCAGTCCTGGAACGCGGCACGTGCAGTCGCAAGGAGAGAGCCGTCTCTCCCACCGGCTGCTTTCCCTTCGCCGGTAGACCCTTAACTGGGTCGAAAGTCGCCCCGTAGAGGTGACCACCGCTTGAGGAGGCTCCTGCTTGACTGGGGAAGAGCGGCAGCTCTCCCTAGTTCGAGCTATCTCCTTAGGGCCGTCGGAGGAAAAGATCGCCCAGCAAAATGGACGATCACTTCGTCGCACCAGCTGAAAGCCAGAAGAACAACTAAGCGTAAAGAACCCCGGTGGAGAACCCGGGTGAGACCTTTCCTACCCCTTCTTTCCCTAATTACTCTCCTGTCAAAAGCTTTTGTGTTTAAATTACTTCCCTGCTGTGAGGGAGCAGTGTTTGGGCATTTGGGAAAAACAGCTTTGGGAAAAAAAAAAAAAAACAGTTAATTTGTATGGACTATTTAAATTTTGGAATACTGAGGGGACCTGAAAACATTTTATTCTTGATTATTATTGTTATAACTACGCATCTATTACTTTGGAGAAGCTTTTCTTTCTTCATTTTTTTCAACACGAAAAATAAAAAATCTTATTAATTTGGAAAGAAAAAAAAGATTTTATGGTCTGCTGAGGACATCTTGTGTCGAAAAGTGGTACTGCAACTGTATATTTTTTTTATGGCTGGGAATGGCTATGACCTTCAAAAGATGATAAGCATAAGGATAAGATACTGAAACAGCTGGTCTATTGAAAATTGGAGCTGAACATTTGTTTGATTTCTACGAAATAGAGCCTTCTCTAAAAGATTAAAAAATCTTTCTACTACTGATATGGAACCTAACACACAGCTGGACTATGAGCTCATATTGGAAAAAATTCTGGAAGCCACAGAGGATATGAACTCTTACTTTCAAACTTTGACAGATCAAATTATAAACCGAAAGACAGCGCAGAAGAAGCAGATTGGCGCCAAAGAGATTAGTGAACAATATGTACAACCTAAAGAGGAACCACGTCAACAACTCAACTATGAAACTACACTGAGAGAAACTGTGGAAACCAAAGAACAAATTAACTTTATACAACTCCAAACGCAATCTATGGAGAAGCCTGATGATCAAAGAATAACTTTAGCGGAGATGTCTGAAGCATCAACATCAACAGAGATTGACACTCAGATACAAGTTAGTGAAAATTGTGAAAAGGTGGATAAACAACTGGCAAATATAACATGGAATAAAACGGCTTTTACCATCCAAAGGCTACCAGAAGAAAGGAAAGAGAACTTTGACCAATTTGAAGCGTTAAAGAATATGGACCTTTTAATATTGTGGTTTGATGATGCAGGAATTTTATTATGGAAACCGTTATGGCACAGAAAGAAACCTAGAGTTAGATTTAAAAATGTATTTTAAAGTTGTATTTAATGGGTTTAAAAAGGCTTTGATTTTTTGACTGAGTTAATAACTAATGGAGCACGTGAAATTTCTAAGAGGATACCCTTTGTAACAATACTTTGTTTTAGACATGATAATTACTGGAGAGGTAAACTTTATTTACTGGTTTAAAAAGATTTTCATAGATATAGATGAATTGATAGAATATACACTTAAATTAGATAGAAATCTATTTGTTGGTTTGATATTTTTACTTTAAGATAATTATTTTGAAATAGAAGGAGAATAAAAGAGATGGGTGACAAGAGAAGAAATGGTATTAATGAAGAAAATATAAGAATATTACTGCGGAAATAATATATCAGATATAATTACTACGTAAAAAAAAAAAGGATACCCGAAGTGTTAATAATATGTCTATCTAAGGCCAATTGGAATATGGTAATTGTAAGTTAGTAAAGCTTAAAAACAGGACCTGGATCTTTAGAATTGAAATGTGAGTGATATTTGATAGGATTGTTTGAAGCTTATATAGAAATGTATTAATCTGAATATGCAAGACTAAGTGAGGGAATTAGAGAGGGAATTTTAAATGAATTGATTTGGGCTATATATTGGTGATTGTTTTTCTTTTTTTTGGGATGTTCAATATACCCACCTCCACGGTGGTTCCTAAGCACTTTGATGTAACCCTTTTACCCCCATAAAAATCTAATAAAATATATTTGGAAAAAGAAAAAAAAAAGATATAGGAACAGCTTCTTACCAAACCAATTTATTGGCGGCCGCTTTATCACAAGGCAGCAAGCCTCAGGGAAAGTGTTATAACTGTGGCAAACCCGGTCATTTTAAAAGGGAAAGTAGAAATCCAGGGGGGGTATGTCTGCAGTATCTCGCTCCCCTTTCCACCAGGGGTCGAAACAAAAAAAAATGCCCAAGGTGTCAGAAGGGTTATCATTGGGCAAGTGATTGTAGGTCAGGAAATGGCCGACCGGGCCGGTCTCTGGCCCCAGTCCAAACAGAGACAACAAACCAACAATAGAAAATACTCCTGCGGCTACAAGAGGTAGTGCTGGTATTGATTTGATACTGCAGGAGGAAGTGAATTTTAAATTCCCTGGGGAGGTTCAAATAGTTCCATCCCAATTATCAGGCCCCCTACCACAAAATTATGTAGGGCTTGTCCTTCCATGGTCAAGCATGGGTAAAAAAGGTATTTTTGTTATTCCCGGGGTGATAGATTCGGACTATACTGGAATTATTTATGTTCAATTATGGACCAACTTGTCCCAAATTTTGCCCATTTACACTAGTCCTGCTCAACTCCTGCATTTGCCTTATTTTGTCCCAGCAGGGGGAGAGCCAAAAGAGAGAGGGGAAGGAGGCTTCGGTTCTACTAACCTGGCCACTTCCATCATAGCTGCCATCACTACCCCGATCACATTTCAACGGCCCCATCAGATCATTGTGCTGCAGGGTAAGCCCTTTGAGGGAATTTTGGACACTGGAGTGGATGTTTCAGTGATCTCTGCCAAGCAGTGGCCTGATGCCTGGCCAACCGAGCCTTGTCCAAATGTGTGGGGTGTGGAGGGTCGTCAAAGTGCATGTCAAAGTGCGCAATTTCTTTCAGCCCATTTGCCTAACTCAGATTTGGTTATTCAGGTCCGCCCCTTTATATTGGATATTCATGTCAGCCTTTGGGGATGCGACCTAATTAGTAAATTGGGTGCCACCCTCACTTTGGAAGACTGAGACTACTGCCCTCCCGTTGACTTGGCTGGTTAAAGAGCCAGTGTGGATTGATCAATGGCCCATGTCACACGAAAAATTGACAGCTCTCCACCAGCTGGTTAAAGATCAGCTGCTTGCTGGTCATGTTGTGTCTTCTACTAGTCCATGGAATACCCCTGTTTTTGTCATAAAAAAGAAAAGTGGCAAGTGGCGTTTCGTGCACGATCTTCATGCCATTAATGCAGGTATTCAACCTATGGGCCCTTTACAGTGCAGAACGCCCAATCCTAATTTGATTCCCCAAGATCATGAGGTAATGATAATTGATTTAAAGGATTGTTTTTTCTCTATTCCTCTATGCCCCCCCTGATCAGGAAAAGTTTGCATTTACTGTGCCTGCAGTGAACCATTCAGAACCTAATAAACATTATCACTGGACAGCTTTACCGCAGGGAATGTTGAATAGTCCCACATTATGTCAGCTTTATGTCGCTGCAGCATTAGCCTCTTTTCGCAAACGTCATCTATTGGCTTTGGTATATCATTATATGGATGATATTTTAATTGGAGCCCCAAAGATACAATCTAATTGGTTTTCTGAAATACAAAATGATTTAAGTATCTATGGATTGCAGGTTGCCCCGGAAAAGATACAGCTGCGCTCTCCCTATCTTTATTTAGGGCATAAAATGTTGCAATCTTATTCTGCTCCGGTTTTTCCTCGCTTGAGTTTACCCAAAGTCATTTCTTTGGTCAACTTTCAGCAATTGCTAGGCACCCTCAATTGGGTTCACCCATATTTTTCTTTATCTACACATTTACTTAGTCCATTATTTGACTTATTGACCAAAGGAAAACAACCTGGAGATCTCATTATAGTTCCGCCTGCAGCACTTGCCACGATTGAGCAAATTAATGACATCTTGAGCACTCAGTTTGTGGATCGTATTCCTCATAAAGATCGTCAGTTAACTCTTCTGATATTCCCTACCAGTAACTTGCCTACGGGAGTATTAGCTGTATTAGAGTCGCAAAAAGTATATTGTATTGAATGGCTTTATTTACCCCATACCCCATCCCAAAATGTCTTGCCATTTATCCAGGCAGTTGCTGAAATCATAACTTTAGGGCGCACTCGAGCTTGCCACAGAAATGGGACCAATTTAATGAATATTGTTCTTCCTCTCCCTAAATCTGATTTTCAATTTTATTTTCAGAATAACTTATCTCTTCAGTGTGCTTTAACTGACTATGTAGGCTGTATTGCATATCATTTGCCTAAAGATCCTCGGTTTGCTTGTTTAATGACTTCTTCCTTTCCTGTCCGCCCACTGCTTTCTCCTTCTCCATTGCCGCAAGCTCCTACTGTTTTCTCCGATGGAGGGCGAACGAGAGGAGCGATTGCTTATAAGGATCCTCATGATGATACCTGGAAAATATCTTACACTGCAGTGCAATCCTCACCTCAATGCTCAGAATTGTCTGCTGCTATTTTAGCTTTCCACACCTTTTCTCAACAACCTTTTAATTTAATCTCTGACTCTCATTATGTGTGTCAACTTATTTTTAATCTTCCAGGTGCTTATATCACACCCAGGATTGACTCCAATCTCATGGCTCTGTTTTTAACTTTACAGCAGCTGCTACAAGATCGGAAACATTTATACTTCATTTCTCACATACGCAGTCACTCGTCCCTTCCTGGCCTTCTTTCTGAAGGCAATAGTCACACTGATGCTGCTGTTCATGTTTTACCCACTTTATTTTCAGATCCTTTTTTTAGTCACTCTTTTTTCCATCAAAACGCTAGGGGGTTGGCACAAGCTTGCCATATGCCACACAACCAAGCCAAGCAAATTGTTTTATCCTGTCCCCAAAGTTCTGGGGCATCCCCCTCGGGGGGACATAGGAGTTAATCCCCGTGGTTTCACCTCTAATCAACTATGGCAAATGGATGTTACTCATGTTCCCTCTTTGGCTCCCTGGAAGTATATTCATTTATCTATTGATACTTATTCAGGAGCGCTTTGGGCCATGCCTCAACGAGGGGAAACAGCGAATCATGTTATTTCTCATCTTTTTTCAGCCATTACAGCCTTGGGCAAGCCCTCTTCTTTAAAAACTGATAACGGGCCAGCCTATTCTTCATCAGCCTTTTTGCAATTTTGTACAACCTGGAATATTGTTCTTACTCATGGTCTCCCCTATAATTCCATGGGTCAAGCCATAGTGGAGCGTGCTAATCGGTCCTTTAAGGACTGCCTCCACAAACAAATAAAAAAGAGGGCTCTCGAGTACCTAATTTGTCATGGGTAACACAACAGGTTAAAAAAGTATTATTTGCCTTAAATCAATTGAATGTTTCCATTCAAAATTTGACTGCTTATCAGAGACACTTTCAACAGAAAACAAGCTTGCCTCCCCCTCTAGTATATTATCGGGCATTACCAGATAAAACATGGTTGGGGCCGGGCCCTCTGATTATGTGGGGATGAGGATATGCTGCTGTGCTTGCTCCTACAGGACCTTTGTGGATTCCAGCGCGTTGCGTCCGCCCAGCCAAGAGTGTTGTGGCATCAGTCCCTGGATCCGGTCCCAGAAATGGCAAAGGTGACTCTCCAGACGGCACAGCGACCAATCCGATCCCATCGTGCCAGTCGTCCAGTGACATGGGGAGATGTGAAGAACTTGACCACCAAAGCGCAGGCAGTGTGGCTGCAGCAGCAAGTAGAGCAAACCCCCAAGAACTTATGTGCTGCCATTTTTGTGGTTTTAACTGCAAATTCCTTAGCCATCATTTCTTTGTGTTTGATTGTTAATAGCTGCCCTTTGGCAACAGCAGCTGTCATCCCACTCGAACAATGAATGAAGCAAAACCTATAGGTGCAGCTAGCTAACATCACACAAAATTATGTCTTTTGCTTATCTGAAGTGTATGATATGGAAAATTTGCTTTCTACATGTTTAGTCCCTGTTTGCACCCCTTCTGCAGTAATTCAAAACTTCACTGGCTTGGGTGGATTTCTATTAAATGGGAACTTTAATTATGGGACTATATCTAATTGGGGATTCGCTGCCTATTATCTACCCCCTGATGCAATTGCTTTGCACACCCCGATGGTAGCAATCCCTGCAAATATAACATGTGCAAAAGTAGTTAATTGTACATTTTCAAGTAAAAAACCTCACTGTCTTCGCATTAACTCACCTATTTTAAACTGCACCGCTTTTGAGGAGACTTCCTTTAATTTTGCCCATGTTTCGCTACCGCAAGGATGGTTTTTTACATGTGGTCAAGAAACTTTTAATTATATTCCTGCTAATATTAGTGAAGCGCAGTGTTGCCTCAGCCGGCTGATTCCTGTTTTGCTTTCCAAACAACAAATTCACTCGAGCCATTCTCGGCGTGGGGTCACGCTAGATAGCACTTGTGACTCCGAAGCAGCCTTACTTAATAAAGTGGAATATGTAGCACGGGCTGTGTCTATAGTGGGTGTGCCAGCATTTGCTGCTCGCGCTCACCTTAACATTAATGCTGTTGTGTGTAACTTAGCAAAAACAATTAATTCTACTTCTTCAGCTATCTCAGCAATCAACCATGAGCTGCAAGCTTTGAGAAAGGCTATTTTACAAAATCGTGCTGCTGTTGATTATTTGCTTCTGAGTCAGCATTTGGGTTGTGAAAGTTTTGAAGGAATGTGTTGTTTCAACATTTAGGATGAGTCACGAACCATCCAGCACCAGCTCAATATTTTACACAATTTGGCCTCTGATTTGAAAATTGATACTTTAGGATCTTGGTGGGAAAGCCTTTGGGTTTGGTTGCCCACAGGCTTATTGGGAAATATCCTACATTCTTTAGTCATCATTTGTGTTATTTTGATTGGTGGGTGCTGCTTTGTTCAGTGTCTTCCTTCCTTTTGCAACATATGTATCACAGCTTTTTGCCCAAAACCCCCTCCCACATTGCCTCAGGGTCAGATTTATGCCCTGTATAAGCAATTGCAAGGATATTCCTCTCCTGATTATGACCCTTTCACTAACCCCTCTTATGACGATGCATTCTCTAACGAAACAAAAAAGAGTGAGATGTAGAGATAGAGGTCAGGTAGAGGTCGTGTGCAGCAAACTGCCTACCTCAAATGCCTGCATGCCTCGAATACCTACATGATCTCACCCAGTTCACATCGCCAAGATGATGTAGGACACTACCCCTGGCTGGTACATGATCTCACCTAGTTTGCATCAACAGGATGTTCTTAAGGATTGGCGAGGAGGATTCACCAATAAAATGTTGTTGCTCTTTTTTACCTTTTGCTGTTTGGAAAAACTGTATAAAAGCAATAAACACTGCGAAGGCAGTCAGACATCTTGGCATCCTGTGATGACTGGTCTCTAACTACATCAAAAATGGACTTCCGGTTTGCGTCATGGTGTTACAGCCAGAGAGAAGCAGGGCTCTGTTTCTCACGACTGATTTTGCCCTGCCAGGGGGCTTTCAATGAGCCTAAAGTCACCCCAGAGAGGCGATGAAGAAGGAGGGGACCCTCATAGATCACGAAAAGATTGCAGTCCATTTTTTCGATCTGAGGAAAGCCCTCCAAACTGGGAAAGGCTAGCTGCATTTCTGTGGCTAGTCTCAGCCATTGACAACCGAACAAAGAAATCACCAGCATTATCAGCATTCTAAACAATGTATGTGGAACTGGGTGAGAATATTAATGTTTTCTCTACTATTTTAATACTTTACCTGGATAAGATCTCCCATAAAGCAAAAAATCCCCAAGCTTAAGATGGAAGGGGGATATTTGCCCCACCCTTCCTGAGAAATAGGAGCGGCGGGCTGAAATTTTGGGGGGATTAAAACAAAGAAGAATTCAGTACCAAAGTGGAAGTACTATAAAGACAGAACATTGATAAACCGTATAATTGAGAAAACTGTTAAAGATTTTCTCTTTGGAAAGAATATTAGGGTGAAATTTAAGAAACTTTAAACAGGAAATAATTGTTGGCTTTAAATGTTGGGAAACGGACATCTGAGACATCTAGTGGTGACACAGAGGTACAGCAACAAGATTGTGGCGGCTAAAATAGACTTGGCACAATGCTCAGACACAGATAAAGACCTAGCCTCTTTGATCTCCAATCAAGCTTTTAGTTACAGAGAACAGCTGGATGCAGAAAAGTATTCTGGAGTATTTACTACTTGGTGGAAAATAGAACTGTTTTGAAAATTGCTGACTATTTTGGATTATAAATACTGATTGAACTTTAACTTTTGACATTTGACTTCTTAGTTATTTTCTACCGGGGGGAGACTAAGAGATTGACTGCATAGTGGTTGGGCATTGTGGATTATAAACACTGCTTGATTGAAATTTTTGGAGTCCTGAATAGAAGAATTGGGATAAAATACCCCTTGTTGATAGTGGACCTATATGTTGGAACTTACTGGATTACAAAAGCTATACATAAAGACTACAAGAAATATACGAGATGATGTTAAACTTAAATCTATATTTAAGCTTTATACTATTGTATTGATTATGGTCCTGTTAAATGATTATAAGACTGGTCCTGTTAAAAAAGATTAATACTTGGGAAATATAAATAGAGAGAAGGAACAAAAATGAGTCCTTAGCTAAGAGTGGTAAAAAAACCAACCCAACTATCTGTTATGGAAGCCCCCAATTTGGTACACCAGAGACAAAGAACTAACAACTTTCAGAAAGAAATGCAATTTATATTGCAATAAATTCAAGAGGTAATAGAGTCACATAGAGAAGATTCAAGAAGACACCATGAAGAGATTAAAGAGAAATTTAATAAGATAAATGAGCAAATTCTTAACTTAAAATTAGAACTGGGGAATCCCCAGAAAATGTCTATAAAGAACGATCAAGGACCCCAGAAAATAGAAAATAGGTTAGAAAAAAACTGGTTTAAAGACAGAAGATATAAAAGAAGGAAACTTTAGTCCGGCAAAGGCAAAGAAAAACAATGAAGACTTTGAGATAATTCTGGAAATGGAAAAGGCACAACATCCCCTAAAATCTCAAAATATACATGAAGATAAGGAAGAAGATTATTGAGAACAAGTTATAGAGCCTTCAGAAGAAGAATTAGAGACTGAGCAACAATAAAAGAAAGGAGAAAATGAAGGAGGAACAGAGTTGGAGCTTTTCAACAAATATGAGTGGGTTGAACTCCCCCTCAGAAATATCTTATTTAACTGGCTCCCCTCACTACAAAGAGTACCCATAAAACAGAGGAAAAACTCTTTGATGACTTAAATACACGGATTTGGAAGCCTATCTGGCAAAGAAAGAAAGCTAGAGTTAGACTAAAGAAAATAGAGACCTTGATCTGCTACTTGAGTCCCTATATTAGCAAACAGATGTTTGAATATGGTTAGAAACAGATAACCTTTTGATACAAAAAGATTATTATATTTAGAGTGATAGGATTTATATTTAGGATGGAATACTCTTCTATGAGATGGGAAACATGAAAATAATAGGATGGCTTGTAACAAGGGAAGCTATTACTTATCTTAATGTAATCATTGTTGAGGAAATCGTAATCTATAAAGATATTTTGAATACTGAAGGGAAAACAAAAATGAAATAAGAGTTGGGAAAACAGGGAATTGGCTTAACAAGGTGAATTTCATTGCAAATAAAATTGAGATATGAACTGGATGGAAAAGATCCTGTAATTCAGAACTATTGTTAATAGATATAATATTAGAAAAATATGATGAACTATATATTTAACATTTTTGTATGTTGGAATACTGCATCCAGTTTTGGTCACCACGATGTAAAAAAGATGTTGAGACTCTAGAAAGAGTACACAGAAGATCAACAAAGATGATTAGAGGTCTGGAGGCTAAAACATATAAGGAACGGTTGCTGGAATTGGGTATATCTAGTTTAATGAAGAGAAGGACGAGGGGGGACATGATAGCAGTGTTCCAATATCTCAGGGGCTGCCACAAAGAAGAGGGAGTCAAGCTATTCTCCAAAGCATCTATTCTGCTGTCTCCAGGCACTGCCATGTCCACTATCCAGACTTTTTTGTCTTTCTTATCAACTAATTGTTAAGTCCGGGGTGTTATGTTGCAGGTGCTTGTCTGTTTGAATTCTGAAGTCCCAGAGCAATTTAAGTTTATCATTTTCTATGACTTTCTCTATTTTATGATCCCACCAGTTCTTGCTTACAGACAAATGATATTTCTTGCAGAACTTCCAATGCACCATTGTTGCTACTCTGTCATGCTGCTCCTTGTAGTCAGTCTGTGCGATCTTCTTGCAGCAGCTTACCAGGTGATCCACTGTTTCTTCAGCTTCTTTGCAAAGGCGGCACTTACTGTCAGTTGCTGTCTTCTCAATTTTGACTTTGTATGCATTGGTCCTTAAGGCTTGGTCTTATGCAGCCAGAATTAGTCCCTTGGTCTCTTTCTTCAACTTTTCTGCTCTTAGCCATTGCCAGGTCTTGTTATTATCTGCTTTCCCAGCTATTTTTTTTACTGTACTGGCCATGTAGTGCTTTGTCTTCCCATGCCTCTATTCTGTTCTTCATTTGGTCTTTCTTGTAGGCCAGTTTGGTCTCTCCAGTAGTCAGTAAGCCTTCCTGATATACTAATTTCAGTGCATCTTCATCACTGTCCTTCAGATATTCTTCCAAAGCCATTTTTTCTTCTTCAACCATCTGATGTATTTGCAGCATTCCACGTCCACCTATTTGCCTTAGTAGATAAAGTCTGTCAATGTCACTGTGTGGATGAAGGGCATGATTCATTGTCATTATTTTTCTGATCTTCCTATCCATTGCTTTTAGTTCTGCTTGAGTCCAGTCCACTATTCCAGCTTTGTATCTAATGACTGGAATTGCCCAGGTGTTGATTGCCTTTATGGTATTTCCTCCATTGAGTTTGGACTTTAAGATCTTCTTCACTCTCTTGAAGTATTCAGCTCTAATCTTTTTCTTGACTTCAGTGTGCTTGATGTTGTCAGCTTGAAGGATACTCAAGTATTTGTAGTAATCTTCCTCATCCAGACTCTTAATGTTATTTTCGTGGGGCATCTTGATTCCTTCAGTTTTCACTATTTTTCCTTGTTTGACAGTAAGTGTGGCACATTTGTCCAAGCCAAACTCCATTGCAATATCTTGGGTATATATATGGACAGTGTTGAGCAGCGATTCTATTTCAGATGATGTTTTTCCATACAGCTTCAGATCATCCATGTAAAGAAGGTGGGATAGTCTGGCAGATGTTTTTGATGTTTGATAGCCATGTCCTGAGTTATTCAGTATTGTTGACAGAGGAAACAGTGCAATAACAAATAGTAGTGGTGATAATGAATCTCCTTGAAATATTCCTCTCTTGATATTAACCTCTCCCAATCTTTCACCATTGACCTGCAACTGTGTCTTCCATTGTGCCATCAATCCTTGCACAAATTTTCTGATGTTTCTGCTGACTCCTGTTGTTTCTAGGCACTTGGTTATCCAGTCATGTGGCAGAGAGTCAAATGCCTTTTTGTAGTCAATCCATGCCACATTCAGGTTGGTCTTCCTTTTCTTGCAGTTTTCCAAGATCATTTTGTCTATTAGGAGTTGATCTTTCGTTCCTCTGCTATTGGGGCAGTTTCCTTTCTGCTCAGGTGGAAAGAGATTGTTTTCAAATAGATGCTGTTGTACTGCATCAGCTACCACACCAGTTAGCAATTTGAAAGTTGTTGGTAAGCAGGTAATTGGCCTGTAGTTGCCTGGTGTTGCCCCTTTTGCTGGATTTTTCATTATTAGGTAGGTTTTCCCAGTTGTTAGTCACTTTTCAATTTCTCCTCCTTGTAGTATATTGTTGAACTGCTTGGCAATGAGTGGGTATAGAACAGTTAGATGTTTCAACCAAAACCCATGCAGTTCATCTTCATCTGGTGCTGACCAATTTTTGATCTTCCTTGCTCTTTTTTCTACCATTTTTGTTGTTATTATTAGTTCTTTCATTTCAACTTCTGTTTTATTTGCATCCACCTCTTTTAACCAGGCCGCATCCTTGTTATGTTTCTTTGGGTTATCCCATATCTGCTTCCAGAACTGCACTGTTTCTTCCTTGTCAGGTACTGACTGATTCATTGCAGTTTCTCCATTGATGGACTGGTAGAAACGTTTCTGATTGGATTGAAATTGGAGGTTCTGCCTATAATTTGCAATTTGAGCTTTGTATCTACTGATTTTCCTGGCTATAGCTGTTATTTGCTGCTTTATTATTTCCAGTGCTTCCTTGATCTTCCTTGTTTCTAAGTGGTATTTCTTGATTAGGTATTCTTTGGTCTTCTCATTCTTCAGCTTCTTTTCTTTCATCTGTTCTAGCTTGCTTGCATGTGATCTTAGCTTGCTGATCTTATTTTCTAGTCTAACCTTCCATTTTTGTGGTGCATTGTTTGTTTTTCTTCTTTGTTGATTTTGCATCCCAGGTATTCAGTTATAACTGCAGCTGTGCTGTACATTAGTTGGTTTGTTTCTTGCAGTGAATTGGTGCTTATACTTGATATTGCAGTATTTGCATCTTTTAATGTTTGTGCTAGCTGTTTCTTTGGAACAAGCTTCAATGCAGGCAGCCTTATTCTGTTGTTTTTGTGCTGTTCTAGATGCTCAGTTATTCTTTGTTTCAATTCTTTTATTTCTTTAGTTAGAGGGCTTTGTTCTTCCTGAGGAAGAGGTGTCTGGTTTCCAAATGAGAACAGTTATATAACTCTGCTGGATTCCTTCACTGCCAACTCCCCCTGGTTTGCCTCTACATTCTGAATTACTTCTGGCAAGGCTTTGATTTCTTTGCCCTGGGTAAACCTTTGCAGTTCGCCCAATTATTATTATTATTATTATTATTATTATTATTATTATTATTATTATTATTATTATTATTATTATTATTATTATTATTATTATTATTGTTGTTGTTGTTGTTGTTGTTGTTGTTGTTGTTGTTATCATTGTTGTTATTATTGTTATTGTTGTTATTGTTGTTATTATTATTATTATTATTATTATTATTTATTAATAGCAGAAAGAATTGTATTGTTTTAGTGTTTGAAAAGTGAAGAATACCATCTGAACAAGAAAGGATTAAGAAAACGCCACAACTTGTAGAAACTGACAGAGCATCATTGAAGAACAAAGAAAATGAAGATAGAATAATTTTAAAATGTATTGTTAATCAAAAATGAACCCAGACTACACGTTGTTTACTAAGCACTTATGATTTGTAAAAATAGAAAATTAATAAAACTTTATATAAAAAAAAGAAATGCAAATTAAAATATGCAAAAATAAGACAAAAGAACACCTGTCAGCTCTAGATGGGTTTAAACCACCAGGTCCTGATGGACTGCATCTCAGAGTTCTGAAGGAACTGGCAGACATGATTTCAGAACCATTAAAACATATCTTTCAAAGTTCTTGGATCACCAGGGAACTACTGACAACTGGAAAAGAGCTGATGTGGTCCCCATTTTCAAAAAAAGGGAAAAAAACAGATTCAGGAAATAACAGACCGATCAGCCTGTCATCAATACCAGGGAAGATCTTGGAAAAAATAAACAGAAATAAATCTGTGAACACCTAGCAGTAAACAAGGTTATAACCAGAAAACAACATGGGTTTATCAAAAACATATCATGCCAAACAAATCTTATGTAATTCTTTGATAAAGTGACCAAATTAGTAGAGCAGCAAAATGTGGTGGACCTAGTATACTTAGATTTTAGCAAAGCATCTGCTGAAGTAGACCACAACCTACTTCTTTGTAAGCTAGTAAAATGTGGGATAGACAGCCCCACCACCAGAGGGGCTTGTAACTGACTGACAAGTTGTACCCAAAGTGTAGTCCTCAATGGAAGTACATTCACATGGAGGGAAATAAGCAATGGGGTACCCCAAGTTTTGGTTTCAGGCCCAGTACTCTTCAATGTTTTCATAAATGATCTAGACAAGATAATTGAAATGGAACTCATCAAATTTGCAGATGACACTGATCTGGCAGGAATAGCCAATGCCCCAAAAGGCAAGCTCAAGATCTGAAAAGATCTTGACATACTTGAACATTGGGCCCCATTCAGTAAAATGAAGTTCAATGTAGATAAAAGTAGGGTTCTACACTTACGCAAGAAAAACCATCTTCATAGGTATAGACTAGGTGAAACCTGGTCTTGGAGTCCTATTAGAGTTTATTAGAATAACAGAGTTGGAAGGGATCTTGTAGGTCATCTAGTTCAACCCCCCACCCAAGCAGGAGACCCTACACCATTTCTGAAAGATGGCAGTCCAGTCTCTTCTTGAAAGCTTCCAGTGATGAATCTCCCACAACATCTGAAGGCAAATTGTTCCATCAGTTGATTGTTCTAACTGTTAGAAAATTTCTCCTTATTTCTAGTTTGAATCTCTCCTTGATCAATTTCCATCTGTTATTCCTTGTCTGGCCTTCGGATGATTTGGAAAATAGGTTGATCCCCTCTTCTCTGTGACAGTCCCTCAACTATTGGAACACTGCTATCATGTCTCCCCTGGTCCTTTTCTTCACTAGAGTAGCCATGCCCAGGTCCTCTAACCATTCTTCATATGTTTTAGCCTCCAGTCCCCTAATGATCTTTGTTGCTCTTCTCTGTACCCTTTCTAGACTCTCAAAATCTTTTTATAGTGTGGAGACCAAAACTGATTGCAGTATTCTAGGTGTGGTCTTACTAAGGCTTTATAGAGTGGTATTCGTACCTCATGTGATCTTGATGGAATCACTCTGTTAATGCAATTTAGGATTGCATTGGCTTTTTTGGTTGCCGCCACACACTGCTGGCTCATATTTAATTGATTGTCCATTAAGACTCCAAGATCCCTCTCACATTTACTGCTATTAAGCCTGGTTTCACCTAATCTATATGTGTACTTTTGGGTTTTCTTGCCTGAGTGTGAGACTGTCAGAACCCATATTATTAAGGGGGCTCTTTCTAATTCTATTTCTTCTATTACTCTGGGTTCTGTCATACTCCTGGAGTGGAGGGGGGAAGATGCTGCAGGCTATCTCTTTGTTTCTCTCTATCACTACAATGTATCACTTTTGCTGTCTCTGCATACTTACTCTTTGAACTGTCTCTCCCTAGATGTTACCTTGGGGTGAGAAAGGAATGTTCCTTCGGACATCTGGCTTATCTCCCATTTCAGAAGGGAAGGTGCGAAGCCCCAACAACATTGCTATGAGCCTGGGAAAGACCGGTGTTATCAGCTCATTCCCACAACAACACCTGAGGATTGGCCTGTTCAAAATGACCGGATGAACTATTGGGGTGGGGTTTGCTGGGGACTCCTTTAACCTATTGATCTGAGTGTGAAACCCTCAGATCCTGTCTATTATACCTGCTGTCAGCTTCTCCTAATAAAAGTTCCTTTTGGAAGAAACTGCTTCCGTGAATACTGCTTTCTTAGGATGAGGTTTTGAAGTGGGCCCTGACAAAGACTTTACTTTTCTCTACATCACAGGTGTCAAACTCAATCACGTCACATGATGTACCGTGACGTATCATGATGTTTTTTGCCTTTGCGGAGCCGAGGAGGCATAGCCTGCACATGACGCATCTGGCCTGTGGGCCGCCAGTTTAACACTCCTGCTCTACATTGAATTTCATTTATTACATAGGGCCCAGTGTTCAAATCTGTCAAGATCCATCTGGATCTTGAGCCTATCATCTAGGGTGTTGACTATTTATGCTAGCTTAGTATCATCTGAAAATTTGATAAGTTCTATTCCCTCATCTTAGTTGTTTATGAAGATATTGAACAGTCTGGGCCTAAGACAGAACCTTGTGGTACCCCACTGCTTACTTCCCTCCGTGTAGATGTAGTACCATTAAGGACTACTTGTTGAGTATGGTTTGTCAGCCAGTTACAAATCCATCTGATGGTGATGCTATCTATCCCACTTTTTTCTAGCTTTCCAAGAAGTTGTGGTCTACTTTGTCGAATGCCTTGCTGAAGTCTAAATATATTATGTCCACAGCATTTTGCTGGTCTACTAATTTAGTCACTTGGTCAAAGAATAAAATAAAATTGGTTTGGCATGATCTGTTTTTAACAAACCCATGCTGGCTTCTAGCTATAACTTTATTTGTTTCTAGATGTTCGCAGATCTGTTTGCAGATTGTCCTAGTGGACATTTAAATATGAGCCAATACAGTGCAGCAACAGCCAAAAAAGCCAATGCAATCATAAACTGCATCAATAAAGATATAGAATCAAGATCATGCAAAGTTCTACAACCACTTTATTATGCCTTGGTAAGTCCACACTTGAAATACTGCATCCAATTCTGGTCACCCCATTATAAAAAATAGAAAGGATACAGAGAAGATAAAAATGATTAGGGGGCTGGAGGCTAACACATATGAAGAACAGTTACACAAATTGGGTATGTCTAGTCTACTGAAGGTAACATGATAGTAATACTCCAATATTTGAGGGGCTCCTACAAAGATGAAAGGGTGAAACTATTTTCCAAAGCACCCGAATGCAAGACAAGAAGCAATGGTTGGAAACTAATCAAGCAGAAAATCAACCTAGAAGTAAGAAGAAATTTCCTAACAATGAGAGCAATCAGCCAATGGAATAGCTTGCCTTCAGAAGTTGTGGGTGTTCCATCACTAAAGGCTCTCAAAAGAGATTGGATAATCATTTGTCTGAAATGGTATAGGTTTTCCTGCCTGAGCAGGGGGTTGGACTAGAAGACCTCCAAGGTCCCTTTCCACTCTATTATTCTATGGTGTATGGTCTATGAGATCAGGAGCAGGAGGAAGAAGTGAGCAGCTGACAGTTGACTACTGGTCATCCCAGATTAGAGAGTTCCATTAGTAAAATTAAAAAAAAATCTATCTTGCAATTGCTCAAGTGTTCCCTTCTGCTATAAGAAGAGATACTTTTCTTAAGGAGTGAAATATTTTCTCTCAAAATACTCTTGTGTTGGTTTAAAATCCCCTTCTTAATGTAAATAGCAGTGGGTTAGGGTTAAGGTTACTGCTGGTTTTGTGGCTTTCTCTTAGTGTGAAAAAGCCCCTTAGGGGGAGGTCCCTCATTTTATCTCATTTGGGATAGGACTGAAGTGTCACCTGCCATGGATTTTATACAGTTAGAGAGATAATTTCAAAGTGAAACACAAGACATTGCCCCATACTCCTAGTGACCTTACAACATAATGCCTGTCTTCACAGTATTATGAGTTAGTTACACAGTAAACATCATCTTAGACGCAAACTAAATACGGCTACCCAGTATGTATTTATGTACAGTAGCAACAGGCTTAGTTCCTTGGATCATCAGGAAGAGCCAGTAGGTATAGGAATTTCTCACTCTTCCGTTGGACTCTTTTATTCAGCTGAATAAGAAGGGCTAGAGAAGATAGGAGAACATTTCAGGGTTTACTAGGCCCACACCTCCTTTCTTCTCCCTGCCAGTGATAGAATTGGAGTTAGAAAGGGCTCTTTGCCTTGAGGGTGGAGCCCATTTCTGTGGACTCTCCCCTGCCAACCTTGCCCTCACATACAGTGAATATTAGTGGGTCAGTGAGACTACAAATGGCAAAACTAGCCACTCTGAAAAGAAAGTCAATTATTAGTAATGTAGTTCTTTGCTCAAGAACCACAGGAAGCAGTTAGAGGCCAGCTGTATTTCTAAAAGTGCATTGAAGTCTAGAAATAATGCTGAGCTCCTGGTATTACCCCAGAAATGGTCAATTATCTTGTGTAATGAGTACTGTATGTGCAGAGAGGGAAATGAGGACTTCTCGGGGACAAACTGACATGTTGTTTAACAATAAAGTGTCAAGCTATGAAGATCCCTTGCTTCAGAACTGCCATGATGCTTCTAGCTTGCCTACAGTCTGGGGGGAGGGGGAGAAGGTTTAGTACGCACAGGTGGTTGCTATCAGTGTGAGAGCCAAGGTCATTGAAGAGATGTTTTGGCAAATTGATGTTTTCTTCTCAAACAATGTGACCTGAACTGTCAGAAAGGGGAGGGAAGGTTTTACCCTTTTAATTAACTTTTCCCTGCCATATTGCCAGAGCTGGTATTCTTTCTACTGTGCTGGTATGCTATGCCTAATAAAGCTTTACATTAGAGATCGCAATGTGTCTGGTGGATTTAATTTGTTGGGCTTTTTAACCGGACATAAAATGAAATAAGGTAAAGAATACAATAATATCCACCATATTATGACCATATTATGATGCCGTTATGCACCTAGTGTCAGATCCATATTAAATATTTCAACATTTACCTGAAACATAATTGTGGGCTTCCAGCTGAGGGAAGTATGTATTTACCTGTTGTAGAAACAGACTCAGTTACCTTAATCATCAGAAATATTGAGTAGTTACAGGAATTCCACACAGACTCTTTTATCCAAATGAATGAAAACCACTAAAGGAGATGGAAAAAACATGTCGAGGTATATTACCTCCTTTGAACTCCATGCTGTGATAGAATTGATTTGAGAAAGGACTCTAAACATGAGGGATGAGGATAAAAGTGGAAAAGAGAAATCTAGCTGTTTTCTGTTACATGTACCCTGCCTATGTTGTAAAAAAATGCTGCATTAAAAGGCTAATAAAGAATGGATATATGTAAACTATTGGTCCAAGACTTACTCTGGTAATTATTATTTGTATTTTAATAATTCTTTTCAGTGAAGTCTGATTCATAGCTGAGATTTTAACATTTTATAGGATGATTTATGCCACAAGTTAAATATTTACATCCCCTTATCAATTTAGACATTGTAATAAAAAAGAAGTAGAAAGTGTGTGAATGAAAGTTAAGAGGGAGGAAATTAAATAGGTTCAGGCTTGTATGGATACTGGTTGTGCAAATTATGTTTCACCTGTGTAAATTGTTAGATCACACCCCTTTATTAGCATAGGTATAATAGTGTCCACAATAGTATCCCTCACATGTTGGTTGTGTGTGTTTGTCTGCATCAGGTCCTATGTAACTCACCCTCAGATAATATGATTTTATGGTGTAGTCTATCTATTTGTTTAGGTGGTATCTAAAATCAATTTCATAACATCTGTTGGTCTGTTTATTTAACAAAAAGAATGGGCCAGGAAAGGATCCTCTCTCTCGTGCGGATTTCCTATTGCTACATCTTCATTTCCTTTATCAAGATCCAGGCTGTGCTGATATTAAGTCATCAGACAAAGTCATTCTTATTCTAAGTTGTATTCAGTGGTATTTAACTTGAAAAAAATAATCTTAAGAATTTTTTTCTGCTCCTTTCCAAGATCTTAGTGAATAGCTTAAATTTGATTTTATACTATTTCTGCCCAAGCAACTACATTAGCTGAAAGACATCAGTGGCAAAGTAATCGCCACAATAAATAAATAAACCGAAGGGGAAGAATGAGACTGTGTGAAATTATAGCATAATATGTGGTTGAAGAGCAGGCAACACCTCTCTCTCTCTCTCTCTCTCTCTCTCTCTCTCTCTCTCTCTCTCTCTCTCTCTCTCTCTCTCTCTCTCTCTCTCTCTCTCTCTCTCTCTCTCATACCAGTAGTCACAGGAATATACTGCTGCCAGATACTTTTTAAAGAAGTTGCACAATGTCTGCAATGCTCATTTAGCTTTATTTCAAGAAATATTTGCCAAATTTTACTTCAATGCACAAATGTCTTAGAGTTTGATGGGTAGCAATTTGATTTATATAAAGAAAGATAAAGCGATAGCAGGCGGTAATCTCAGGTCATTGGCCATATCTTGAAGGTATCCATGGTCATAGATGGAGATGGCATTATTTTCCAGGTCAGCTATACAAATGAGAAAAAATAATAAGTTGATCAACATGAGTTTAAAGTAAATTCTTTGCTTTGCAAAGTTTTGTGAATGCAAACAATATCAGGCAAAGAATCTCATTATGTACTGTAACTGTAGTATCTCTATTAGAGGAGAGTATTCTTACCGTCTACAGCACCACTGTCGTCCACAGTCCAACTTCCCAATGAGACTGCCATGAGGACACCCGGGCTGGCAGTGTCCTCCTGCACGCTGACACTTGCGTTGGGCATTCCCTATGAAAAGAAAAAGAGGAGACAGGTAAATGATGAGTAAAGATTCCTTAACATTTAAATATATTTTTCCTTCCAAGACACTACCTTCTTCTACAGAATTGCAGGATTCCTTTATCAATTTATAATTTTAATCATTTATAACATAAAAATATGAAAATAAAAAGCAAATAGTAAGGAACAGCAATAGGGAAAGAGGAAAAAGGGAAATGTGGAAAAGGGGGGGAGAAACAAAAGGCATTGACTTCCGATTCCCTCTGTTGCAGTAAAACAAGGCATTAAAATCGAATCTCAACTTTTTACATTTCTGTAGTAGTGTGAACTAGCCATTTCTCTCAGAACAAGTCAGTCTAATCAGTAAACCCCAGAATCATAGTATCATTTTTTCCACCTCAAGCACAAAGTCCAGAAGGAGTTTCCAAGTAGAAACAAAAGTACTTATATTCTTTTCTTTTATCAAAACAGTCAGTTTAGCCATCTCTGCTAACTCCATCAGCTTTTGTAACCATTCATCCAAGGTGGGAATGGAAACATCCTTCCAAGAATTGCAGGATTCCTAGGACTACAGCAAGTTTTCTCTGACCACAGAGATCCATTTCTGCTGATCTCCTGCAGCAGCTCCAATAAATCAGCTATTAACCCAGGTTTGAAGTCTGACTCATAGATGAATTAGCTGGTAAGCCTACATCTATTAATGTAGGAGGGAAGAAATAATCTGGTTCAGATGAAGGGTAGACCTTGCTGTGATATATTTCTCTCCAGTATTGCCATGGATCCTTGTTGAGTTACAGCGGCCAGTTGCATTGTGTGTTTTGGATGAAGACCTTGAGTGAGAAGGTTTAACTTCCTTTACACTTTAGCACCTGGTTTTCCTTTGGCTTTCTCCCTCTTCTCTTAATGTTTCTATCACTGCTCTTTTCTGCTCTTCAAATGCTGTGCATTTATGATATTTTGCTGCAATTTCTTCTCTTTTCCCCACATTAAGTACAAATATATTCACTAGATCATTGAGAGAGAGGGGGGGGAGGGAGAGAGAGGGAGAGAGAGAGAGAGAGAGAGAGAGAGACTGGTCCAAATTCACTCAGTCAGCTTTTTAGTTTCACAAACTAAATATTTGCCTATTTTTCAACATCTTTTTCTCTTCTATCTTTTTTTTTCTCCCAATCTGCGATACACTTTCTCTGAGAAAGGATCCTTAGAGTGAAGGATGAGAAGAAGAATAGAAAAAAAGCTACTGAAAGATTTAACAATTTCTGTATTAGATGCAGAAATACAATACAGAAAATGTTAAGTAATCAAGATGCAAAGAATTGCTGCAGTGAAAAAGCATACTTGAAGGGTCCCTCAGGGAGTCAAGTATTGAGCCTGGTTCTTGGTGAGCAATGGATTAAAGAGGGTTAAGGATACACTCCAGGAAATGAGTGGAAAAGGTGATTATTGAGCCACATCTCCTAAGCTTTGCCTTGAGGGTTGGAGCCAATTTCTGTGGACTCCCATCAAATAGCCTTGATACAGGACCTCATAGAAGATGAACATGCAAAATTAGAAATCAATTAACCACAGGTACACTAAATAGTAGGAAAACAGTGAGACTGAAAATGGTAAAATTGGCAGCCCTAAAAAGAAAGGAAATCAATATTTAATAATGTGGTTCTTTGCCCAAGAACCACAAAAAGCAGTTAATGAGGAAATTGTGGAAGTCAGCTGCATCAATAAAAGTGCCTTAAAACCTTGAAATAATGTCAAACTCCTGCTATTCCCCAAGAAACGGACAATTACTTTGTGTAATGAGTGGGTGCAGCAACGGTAATGAGGAAACCACAGATGCAAACTCACTTGGTGTTTGATAATCAAGTTAAGGAAGGTAAAGAATAATAAAATGTAGAGACTATTACTTAAATTTAGGTTTAGAAATAATTGAGGAACACTGTTTGAAAAGAAGGTGCCTAAATTTCTCTGTGAAGAAGTTGATACTGTTCAGAAGTTGTTAGAAAGACATTTGAATTGACCAGGGCTTTCATTTATTCATACTTATGGTATTTTGTTGTTTGGGATGAATAGTTAGGCCTGAGAGAAGGAACATTTTAGTTTCAATTATCTCAGTGAACTTGCCACATGGAAAGTGAAGCAAAGCTTCATGAGGACATTTCACATATCCTGCTTCCTCCCCGTAATCCCTCAAAGGTATTTTTAAATCAACCAAGTTAACCTCCTCTGAAATACTGAAAGGAATTTGTGGTGCTTGTCTCTGAGAAGAAGGCAGTATGATAAGTTTCATGCTTCTCCTCCAAATCTCTCACAAAGCTGTTTGAATTTGATCCCTGATTATTCACACTGTAGTGCAGAGAATGTGAGGAGAACACCATAAACTTGGCCAATAGGAAACTGCATTTGTTTGGTTTTTTTAAGTGGGTTTTATGAAAAACTATGTGACAGCAAGTTGATTACCCAAAATATCAAAAAAAAAAAAAAGTTAATAGAATGAAATCCCAGCCCAGCCCAGCCCAGCCCAGCCCACAAGCCTTAGCATTCTTTCAGATTAAAAATCCTGTGTCTTCTGAAGGTGAAATGATGGCATGTCAACTTCTTTAGCTTTAATCCTGGCTGCCTAATCATGACTGACTAGAGATGCTAAGTAGAGTTGACTTTGATTAGTACTTGGATGGTGGACTGGACCTTGAGGTATATATGATGAAAAACTGTTTGGATGTGCTCTTCTAGAAAAAGCTTTTGGGATAATACCCATATAACAATTTTGGGAGTCAATCTTGTTTTATACCTATTCCATACCCTCAACAAGCATGGCTATTGAAATGATTATTGAAATCTACATTAACTTTAGCATAAACATAAAGAATCATGTCACCCAAACATCAAATTAACTTCTTCCAACTCCAACAACCTCAGAAAACAGAATAACTGAGTTGGAAGGGATCATGGAGGTCATCTATCCCAACCCTCCCAGTTTAAGCTGGAAACCCTATACCATTTCAGACAAATGGTTGTCCAATCTCTCCTGTTTCTCAGCATCACTCAATCTTTCATCCATGCCAAACAGCAAGTGTAATCCTAACGTATCTTTTTTTTAGCATCTTGCAATAAGTTATATTTAATTTTGGGGTTTGGGTATGGTTTTTTTTGCCACACAAACTTGTAAAAATCTTTGGCCATTGTTTAAATGATACATCTATTGTCAATATCAGTATTGTCCAAAATAAAATAATAATAATCCATGCAAAACATTGTTCTTAAATACCAAAATTCTGCATAGCAGTCACAGTTGTAATTTATCTCATCTCACTACATCTTTTTAATATTAATCCATTACCTTAGCATAATTATTCAGAAATAATATTATACTAATATTAAAAATAATATACTTAAAAACCTCCACCACTTCAGGTTTTTAAGAAATGATTGGATGCCCAGTTGTCTGGAATGACATAGGTTCTCCTGTTTGAGCAGCGGGTTGGACTAGAAGACCTCCAAGGTCCCTTCCAACTCTGTTAAGCCTCCTCTTTATTCTGCTAAAAGCAGGTGACCCACAGACATGATGAGAACATGTCTTGTAGAGTCTGGAGAAAGGGGGATTTTAGCCAGGGTGCAGTTAAGGCAAATAGAGAAACACCCACACTAGCTCCAGACATTTTTGAATGACATTTATAAACTGTTTGCTACTTTTTAACCCTTTGCCAGAACAAACTACTATGTTTCAATATGCGGATGATGTGATTACTCTGAGAAAGAAGATGTTTATAAAGGAGTCAGTGTAGCCTTGAGAAAGACTGCAGACTGAATCAGAACACTATGTCGTTTGCTGAAACTGTTACATTTATATATTTAAATTGTTACATTTGCATGGCCATAAAGCTATTTCTCCCTACAGCTGAGGTCTTTATTTAAAAAATGGTCTATTGCAGACAATACAAAACTCAAGATTTCAATGCCTTAGAGCCCTGGATTATATGAAGGTTTTGGTTTCTGTGAAATGTGGACAAGTGGATATAAAGTCTGCACTTTGATGGCAGAAAAGAAAATCAACAGACTATTTTAAAAAATGGTGAACAAATCTTCTACATATGGTTTCTTCATTGTAAAGGGACACATTTAGCTGAGTCTTCCATGAATATTTTGCACAGTTAAGCAATAGGTGCTGAGCATACAAGGAGTTTTACATTATGCGCTATTTGTGTAAAGCCTGACCAGGAGGAACAAAGTGAGTGCAGTTCTTTCCTCATGCCTGAAAATCTACGGAAGATGAAAAATTCATAGAAGGCACACAGCCTTTCTGGCAACACTCTTCAAATGACAATTGACTTCTGCAGTCTGTATTTCTTTATGAGGATGCTTTAGGTTAAATCCCCTGAGAGTGGAACACAGTACTTTGTAGAAATTTGAAAAATGTGTTTTTCTAAGTTGCATGGTGCTTTCTGCTGCAAGGTGGCTTGTGTTGTATCTGCTTAATGCAGTAAAGAAGCACTACTGCTTTAATGAGCCACTGGGAGGTGCTGGACCCGCCCTTCTATACCCTATATTTTGGGATGTAATTTGGGAACATTGCACAGCCCTTCTAACTGACTCCTGATGTAACCACTGTGATAATCTCATTGCTGAATCATATTTTTATTCTTTCTAATCATTGATTTTATGGTACTGCCTCTGCTCCTTCCAAACTTGTTTTCTGCCTTTAAAAAGAGAAAGTCCAAGCAGAAGATCCTTTTCACAGATTTCCTTACTAAAGCCCATTAACCAGCCTTCAAACCAGCCTTTCAGTGGCTACCCAAGATACCCAGTTTAGTGAGTTGATTAATGTTCCCCGACAATTCTCTTCACCAAAACTCAATCCACTTATGTCCAGCCATGAGCAGGCCAAGATTAGTCCACAAAGCAATGGCCCAATAGTCCATAAAGTAATTGAAAGTTGCTCAAAGAAATAACTCCGTCAAATAAACTTAAATCTACCAAGCAAAACCTAAATATACACACAAGCCGGCAAGGAAAGTTCAGAGTCTTCAAGGCACAATTCCAAACATGGTGAAGCAGGAAGCGTGATGATCAAACAAACAGCTAGAAAACCAACACATTGTTCCCAGCAAGGCCTCCCTCTCTCTGCTGTGATAAATATTCAGCTTTCCTGTGCAGCCCATCAAGACAGGCTGGGCCTTCTCCTCCTGAGTAGCCTGGCGGACCTCTGTTGCCCTTGCTTTTTCTCTGCCCTGTGTGTTTTCAGTTCAGATGCAGGTGGCAGTTTCTCCTCCTCTTCAATGGCCATCTGCCACTGCAAGCTTTCTCAAGCTGAAGGCTCCTCCAATGCTCTTTTGGCTGGCTGTTCGGAGCCATTAATCAACTCGGTTCCTGGCATGCCACGAATGACCTCATCCTCCCTTTAGCTGACCTCTGAGGAGGAATCTGGAGAGTTACCCAAGAGAGACATCAACTCTCCTAGGGGACAAAGAAAAAATATCTGCTGACAACTCTGCATAGCATCAGGAAGGGCATCCAGCCAGTAAACGCTCAGTTCCACCGAGTCACCTTTACTCAACCCATAATTAAGGGATTAAAAAGTCATAAAAAGATGAACATGCAAAATTAGAAATCAATTAACCACAGGTACATTAAATAGTAGGAGACCAGTGAGACTGAAAATGGTAAAATTGGCAGTCCTAAAAAGAAAGGAAATTAATATTTAATAATGTGGTTCTTTGCCCAAGAACCATAGAAAGCAGTTAATGAGGAAATTGTGGAAATCAGCTGTGTCAATAAAAGTGCCTTGAAACCTTGAAATAATGTCAAAGTCCTGCTATTCCCCAAGAAATGGACAATTACTTTGTGTAATGAGTGGGTGCAGCAATGGTAATGAGGAAACCGCAGATGCAAACTGTTAAGTAAGGTAAAGAATAATAAAATAAGTGGAGACTATTACTTACATTTAGGTTTAAAAATAATTGAGGAACACTGTTTGAAAAGAAGGTGCCTAAATTTCTGTGTGAAGAAGTTGATATTATTCAGTAGTTGTTAGAAAGACATTTGAATTGACCAGGACTTTTATTTATTCATACTTATGGCATTTTGTTGTTTGGGACGAATAGTTAGGCTTGAGAGAAGGAACATTTTAGTTTCAGTTACCTCAGTGAACTTGCCACATGGAAAGTGAAGCAAAGCTTCATGAGGACATTTCACATATCCTGCTTCCACCCCGTAATCCCTCAAAGGTATTTTTAAATCAACCAAGTTAACCTCCTCTGAAATACTGAAAGGAATTTGTGGGGCTTCTGTCTGAAAAGAAGGCAGTTTGATAAGTTTCATGCTTCTCCTCCAAATCTCTCACAAAGCTGTTTGAATTTGATCCCTGATTATTCACACTGTAGTGCAGAGAATGTGAGGAGAACACCATAAAGTGTTCAAACTTGGCCAATAGGAAACTGCATTTGTTTGGTTTTTTAAAATGGGTTTTATGAAAAACTATGTGACAGCAAGTTGATTACCCAAAATATCAAAAAGACATAAAATGAAATCCAATCCAATCCAATCCTAGCCCAGCCCAGCCCAGCCCAGCCCAGCCCGCAAGCCTTAGCATTACCTCAAATTAAAAATCCTGTGTCTTCTGAAGGTGAAATGATGGCATGTCAACTTCTTTAGCTTTAATCCTGGCTGCGTAATCCTGAATGATTAGAAAGGCTAATTAGAGTTAATTTTGATTAGTATTTAGATGGTGGACTGGACCTTGGTGTACAAACAGGTACACTTGGCTTCTGCAAGTTTTGCTGCATATATATGATGAAAAACTGTTTGGATGTGTTCTTCTATAAAAAAACTTTTTTGCCATTGTTTAAATGGTACATCTATTGTCAATATCAGTATTGTCTGAAATAAAATAATAACAATCCATACAAAACCAATCTAGCTGACAACTTTGTCATCTAAAAGGTGACGTAAAGCTGTACTGGACTTAATTCTTGCCAATAGAGAAGAAGTGATAGAGGGAGTTGAAGTTGCCAAAAATGAGGGGAAAAGTGACCACGTCATACTGGAATTTAATGTAACCCAAACATTAGCAATAAAAAACAATCCAACCATTGTTTTAAACTTCAAAAGAGCTGATTTCAACAAACTCAGAGGGAACCTAGGCAAGATTCCATGGATGAAAATCCTAAAGGGGAAAACAACCCAAGAAGCATGGGAAACTGAAAAATGTGATCATAAATGCCCATACCAGCACAATACCACTGAAAAAGAAAAACAAGAAATCCAAGAAGAAACTAGTATGGCTGCACAAAGATCTCTCTAACAAACTGAAAGACAAAAAAGACAAATACAAAAAATGGAAAGATGGGCACATAAGTAAGGCCAGTTATCAGCAGACAGCCAAAACATGCAAAGATGAAGTCAGAAAAGCAAAGGTCCAGAACGAACAAAGACTTGCAACAGAAATCAAGGATAATAAAAAAAGCTTCTTCCAACGTATTAACAACAAGAAAAAAGTCAAGGAAACTGTAGGTCCACTAAAGAGAGAAGATGGCGAGAAAATAACATGCAACAGGGAGAAAGCAGAGCTGCTTAACTCATTCTTTGCATCAGTCTTCACACAAAAAGAAACTATAGCCCGGCATACCAAAAAAAACACTGCAAAAGACAAACTAGAAATGAAAATTAAAATAAGCAGGAAAATGGTAAGAGACCACCTATCCAACCAGGACCCAACAGATTACATCCCAGAGTTCTGAAGGAGCTGGCAGATGTTATCTCAGAACTATTGCACCATATATTTCAAAAATCCTGGAGCACCAGGGAAGTACCCAAGGATTGGAAAAGGGCTGATGTGGTTCCCATCTTCAGGAAAGGAAAGAAAATGGACCCAGGAAATTATAGACCAATCAATTTAACATCAATACCAGGGAATGTCCTAGAAAAGATAATCAAAAAACGAACAACTGCGAACAACTAGAAGCCAACACGGGTTTCTTAAAAACAGATCATGCCAAACCAATCTTATTTCATTCTTTGATAAAGTGACTAAACTAGTAGACCACTAAAATGTTGTGGACGTAGTATACTTAGATTTCACTACTAAGGCATTCAACTACGTAGACCACAACCTACTCATTAAGTTTGACTCTCTCCCATGAGTTTAGTCCCCATAAAATGGATCTTTTTCTTCTCATATTTTCAAACCCAGTCAATAGTATTTTACAAACTTTGGAAATTATTCAACATTATTTTAAAAACCAGAAAACATGCATTTACATAAATATTCATGGTATACATACAAAATTAACTTAAAGCTTTATTCAGTACATAAATAACACTTTTAAAAAATTGCATCCTAATTAATTAAGATGTTAATTTTAGGTCACTCCCTCCAGCTTATCTTCACAGACTAGAGCAGACATGTCAAACTCGCAATGTCACGTGACATCACGCGATATATCAGGACGGTTCTGCCATTGCCGGCAATGAAGTGGGTGCAGCTTCCAGATGATGCATCCAGCCCACGGGCCAGCAGTTTGACACCCCTGGAGTACAGTCTTTTTCTTGTTCTCAAGAGATTCTGTCAGATCTTTCATTCTTGAAAAAATTCTCAGCCTTATTTATATCCATATAAAGAAAGTCCCAAAGATGTTCTATTTGACATTGTATATTAGTCTGAGGCAAATCTTCTCAGAATAAGGTTTCCTTCACTAAGATGGCTATCACATCTTTTTTTCTCAAATCATTCTCAACCTTGTTAGTATCCATAAAGCAAAAGTCCCAAACTTGACCTCTTCAGAATTGTGAATTTACTTGATTCTCTTCTTTCAGTTCCACTGGGAGGGTTATACTCAAACCATCGTCTAGGGCAGGGCTTTTCAACCTTTTCACCCATTGTACCACTTTTCGGATAAGGCAATATCCAAGTACCACCACTCGCCCAGCAAAGTATCAAAAACTTGACCAAAAAAAAAAAAAGGGAAAAATGAGAAAGTACAGGTAGTCCTCGACTTACAACAATTCGCTTAGTGACTGAAATTACAACGGCACTGAAAAAAGCAAATTATGACCATTTTTCACACTTATGACTGTTGCAGCATCCCCAGGGTCATGTGATTTACATTCGGATGCTTGGCAACTGATTCATACTTATGACGTTCACAGTGTCCCAGGATCATGTGATCAATGGCCGGGGGGCATGGCCAGCTGATCACTCAGGTTGCAGGGTGTCTGTGGGAGGGAATCCATGGGTCTCTGGTGGAGGGGGATGGGACTGGGGTGGGTGCCTACCTTCCTTCCCTCCCTCTCTCCCATTGTCCCTTCCTTCCTTCTTTCCTTCACCTCCCTCTTTGTCCCTTCCTCCTTCTCTCCCTCTCTCCCTGTCAAGCCCCCGCGGGCTCGACATGAATGGGCGGGGGGAGGGGTCGAGGACGACGTGCGGGGCTGCAAAGGAGACCAGCGGCTGGCCATTCTACCTGGCAGCATGGGTGTCAGGTCCGTGGGCGTCCCGCCGAACAGCTGAGTGGCTCCGACTTCTGGCCGCCAAACAGCTGATGGGTGCGAGGCCGCATGGGCATCCCGACGAACAGCTGAGCGGCTCCTACTCTTAGCCGCCCAACAGCTGATGGCCGCGAGGCCGCAGCAGGGAGCCAAGGGCCGATGGGGCAGCCTGAAGCTGAAAGGCTCTGTCTCCCGGCCGCCGAACAGCTAATGAATGCGAGGCCTGGACCACAGCCGAATGGCGCAGGGACGCTCACGGGACTGGAAGGCTGCAGCGCTGCAGCTCCCATTGTCCCTTCCTTCCTTCCTTCCATTGTCCTGTGCTACGCCGCCCAGACCTCAGCCTGGTTTTGGCAGGCAGCAACACATCACGGCCCTGCCTGACATCACGGCCCTGCCTGTGCGCGCGCAGAGGCAGAGGAGAGCGCACAGGCAGGGCGGGGATGTCGCCGGTTCACCTCCTATTTCCAAAGGAAGGGAGACAAACCTGCATCTCCACCAAGTCACCCTTCCTTCGGGTGAAGTAATCTCCGGTCCCCACCTTTGAGACTGTTTCAGCCTGAAGCAGAGAGTCGGAGAGCTGCGTCACTCTCGCCATTTGGACCTTCCACTTTTATGCTCCGGGAGCACCTTGCCTTTCAAACCTCCGATAACTAATGGAAGGGGAAACCCGCTGCAAAGGCGCATCTCCCGAAAAGATGGGCGGGGAGGAGAAAGACGATCAGTCAGCCAAAAGCCCGGCTGTTTCAGACTTTAAGCCTGCGATACAGGCAACAGAGGGCCAAGCAAAGAAGGTGATCCAAGAAAAGGGAAAAAAAAAACCGTTTTCCTTTGCAGCAAAAGTTACTTTTCCAAAATTGCCTTAAATGAAGAAGTGACTTCCCCCCCCCTCTAATAATTGACTTTCTCCTGGCTTCTCCAGCCTTCCCTGGCAGGAAGAGATCAGCCCCGACCGGCTTTTGTTCCCCAAAGGCTAAAGTCGATCGCTCGCTTGTCTGGTCCAAGGGGTGCACAGGCACCCTGAGACCTGCTCCAGGCCCCCACTAAGCCACGATTCCCGGTTTGTAGAAAAGATGAGGGGGGGAGAAAGGCAATCAGTCAGCCAAGAGCCCGGCTGTTTCAGACTTTAAGCCTGCGATAAAGGCAACGCCGTGCGCTTCTCCCAGCCCAGAAGGGGAAACTGACTGGCGGGCGGGCAGGCCGGCCGTCGCGGAAATGGGGAAGGGTTAAATGCTGCAAAACAGTGGGGGGGAGGAAGTCAGGCGGGCGCATTTCTCCCTCCACACCCGCCTTCTGTTGGCTTCGCCTGGTGCGCGTCAGCAAAACAAATGTGGGCTTCGATTCCCACCTGCTGCCGCGGGATGAGTCCTCCGGGAGGCAAAGTGAGGGCCGTGAGGGGTATCGCAAGCTCGCAGGGGGGAGGAAAAGAAGATGGAAGAGAGTGAGGCCGCAACAGAGAGAGAAGGGGGAAAAGAAGGAGGGGTGGTTGTGATGTTGGCGCTCAGGGCCACGACGCGAGCGGTCTCAAACCCCTTCCTGCCGAGGGAATGGACGGCTCTGTCCCCTATCAGCCTAGCGCTTGTTGTGAAGTAAGAAGAGGGAGGGGAAGGGCGATACGGATCCCACTGACCTGCGTGCATGAGAAGTCAATCTGTTTGCTGCACAATGAGTCCCTGGGGAGGGCAGGACCTTGCTCTGCGCCTGCGCTCTTCGCGCGCCCTCCTGCAAGGCACATTCTGTAGGGTTTGTGCAAGCTGCCGACAAGCAGCATGTTTTCCACAAACAAGTGAGCTGGGAAGGAGCGAAGGGGGGGGAGGAAGGTGACGCCACGGGGGGGAGGAAGGCGATGCCACGTACCACCAGCCAGGTGGTCGCGTACCACCAGTGGTACGCGTACCACAGGTTGAAAAGCCCTGGTCTAGGGGAAAGCAGAGGTCAGATTTGTATTCTGAAGTTACAGTTAGATTATTTTGCATTGTCCAATATTTATAAGGTTGACACAGTAGGTTGATAATTTTCAATATCCTCCGTCTAATTAATATATTTTCCTTGATTTATGAAATTAAAGATCTTTTGTAATGACTGGTCAAGGATCTCTTTGGTAATAACAAGCAGCTCAGGATTAATCATACTCATAGCTCCCTCTAGTGGTCAAAGACTATTGTTTATTTATTTGTTTTCCTTTCCTGGCCAATCAGAATCCATAAAAATCAGCAGATTTCAAACACCCACATCAAAACAATACAGAGCAACTAATTGTTTAAAACATAGTAAATTAAAAGCACAGCTTTTACCCTCATATTTCAGGAAAAAAAATACAGCTTATTGTCCGTTTGAATAATAAATTCGAAAACAGCTGTTTTATCCAACACCGACGTGATTTCTACCCTGCCCCCCCCCAAGCTTCAGCTCTCCCGCTGTTTTGGAGCTCAGCTTCTAAAATGGCTTGCAGACTGATGCTTTATCAGAGGATCATGAGGGCTGATTCAGAGATACTCCCTAATCCAGGAGGATCAAAAAAAAACCAAGAGGAAGCCTGTTCTTTCTGTTGTTGAGTTGAAAAAAATACAGTCCAGAGAGAGGAGCCGGCCATGTCTTCACAAAAAGTCCACCCAGACAATACATTTCCTAACTCTTGAGAGTGATTGACAACCAAGTCTGTGAAGGGGCATAAACACTAGCTCAGAGGCTCAAGTAATACATGTCTAGATTGACTATCTGGTCTCCAGGCTATAGTTTCTGTTCCCCTAAGAATTGAATCTCCCATCACCAAAACTCATCTTTTTTTCCCTAGGGAAGTCTGGGATACTTTTCTTCCTGTCACAGGCAAGCCGGCTAAATAGTTTTTAGAAACTATTAATAATGGATCTTTTATAGGAGTCTGTATATTTTCTTCCAGAGCGAGGCTATGAAAATAATTGTTCATTTCCAGAGGGGCTTCTTTGGAGTGGGCTAGGGTAGATAGTAGGGGTTTTCCTCTTGGTTGTTGTTTTCTTCTAAAAGTGACATGTTTCTATCGGTCTTCCTCTTTAGGTTCATATTAGGTTGCTTAGGTTGGGTTTCTCACTTTGTTCACTGAGTTTCAGAGTGGCTAGAGTTTCCTCTAGACCTTTCACTTTTCTTCTAGTAATTCATGTAATTTATATTTGAGATATTCATAGTTTGGGTCTTCTGTGGGCATAAGCTCAAACGTATGACATATTTTGCATGTCACTCTACTGTCAATTTCTTTTCCATGTTTTTTTTTAGTTCACTAAAAAATTAAAAATTTCTAACAATTAATATTTTATTAGCAAAGTATAACAACTAAAATATAAAAGGAAATTAAAAAGAGTGAAAGGATGGGAAAAGGGGATTTTGGCCATTCAGTCCAGGCACCAGTTCTATGCAGGAAACTGGTATGAAGAGGAACCATCTCAGCCTTTTGAATCTTGCAATCATTCGGGACAACCAGGTAGTTACTTTCAAGATACCCTGTGATGAAACCACATCTGGCCTTTTAGGTGAAAACTGCACTTAGCAGCTTAATTGCAATTCATATAATAGCTTAAGCTCATTTTGCTGATGATAGTCAACAGATGAAGAGTCCATGAGGTCTTCAAAGGCAGTCTCATATAGAGATAGTCCTCAACCATAATGGAGCATGCCCATTAGAGCCATAAGTAGTTGCAATTATTAAGTGAGGCATCCACATGATTGCCTCGCTCAACAACTGCTGTCACAACCCTCCCAGGTCACTTTACAAATGGAGTACAAGAGCTGCCTGCTGAAAGAAGTCAGACAGCTCCTCTCCCCCCTCCCCCCCATCTGAACCAGCTCATTGGACTGGAGAAAAAGAGACTGGATCTCTCCACAAGGAACCATTTTTACATAGCCTTTTTGAGAACAAAATGCTGCTTGCCAGTCTCTCCATCAAGAAACTCATTTGATCTCAATGAGGCTCAGCAAAGAAGTCCCTCTGTGAGGGATATTTTTCCTGCATCTTCTTTGAGAGCAAAACGCTGCTTGCCAGAAAGAGCTTTGAGATCCCAATTTCCATTCTCAAGCACAGATAGTAGGTTCCCTTCCCTGCCCTGCATTATCTAGCACTGCCTTTGCGAACCTTCTGCCTAAAAAACCATTTGATGCTATATTTCTGAAAAGGGGAAAGGCTTTTTTTCAGCCAGTGTCTTTGAGAGTGACAGAGGAGAGAGTCTGCTTAGGGCAGGGGTGTCAAACTGCCAGCCCACAGGCCAGATGCGTCATGGCAAAACCGTGTCCATCCCATTGCCAGCAATGGGGAAAAAAGTTGCGATATGTCACGACACATCACGTGACATTGCGAGTTTGACACCCCTGGCTTAGTGCAAAACCAGTCTGGCAGGCAGTTCTTTTACTCTCAAAAAGGTTAGCTGAAAAAGGTTTATCCCCCAATGGGTCCCGATGGACCTTTTACAGTTAAACCCCAGGAATCTGAGGGAATTCTGCAGCGGTTGTTTGAGACCTTCCCTCCTGGCTTCCCTGTTGCCTTTTTGAGGAAGCTGGCAGGGAAGATGAGAAGTGGCAATCACATGATCCTGGAGGGCCTGGCCTCCTGTTGTATGTGTGAACAGATTGCCAAGAATCCAGATTGCAATCACGTGACTTTGGGAGTGCTGCAACCCCCAGTGTTTGTGCAGGTTCAGGTGTTTGAGGGGGTTTAAATCCCTTTGTTCAGTGCCATTGTACTTTCATGTGGTTGTTGAACAAATAGTCATAAGTGAAGGACTATCTATGGTGTTTATTTAACTTATATACAACTTCAGGCATGCAGATGATATCACTCTGAATTGAAATTGAATTGAATTGAATGGATATCACTCTATTGGTGGGAAGCAAAGAGGAAATAAAGAGCCTCTTGATGAGGGTTAAAGAGGAAAGTACAAAAGTTGACTTGAAACTCAACATTAAAAAACCAAGATCAAGGTATCTGGTCCCATCACTTCCTGGCAAACAGAAGAGGAAGAAATGGAAGTAGTGACATATTTTATTTTCTTGGGCCCCCAGATCACCGCAGGCAGTGGTTACGGCCATGGAATTAAAAGTTGCTTGCTCCTTGATAGAAAAGCTATGGCAAACCTAGACAGCATATTAAAAAAGAGACATCACTTTGCTGACAAAGGTCTGTATAGTTAAAGCTATGATTTTCCAGTAATAATGTATGGTTGTGAGAGTTGGACCATAAGGAAGGCTGAGTGCCAAAAAATTGATGCTTTTGAACTGTGGTATTGGAGAAGACTCTTGAGAGTCCCTTGGACTGCAAGGAGATTGAGTCAGTCAATCCTAAAGGAAATCAAACCTGACAGATCTTTGGCAGGACAGATGCTGAAGCTGAAGCTCAAATACTTTGGTCACCAAATGTGAAGAGAGAACATATTGGAAAAATTAGGAAAGCAGGAAGGAAAAAGGAGAAGGGGATGACAAAGAATGAGATTATTAGTTAGTGCCATTGATGCAATGCTCGGGAATTTGTGCAAACTCCAGGGGACAGTGATGTGCTTTCAAAGAGAAAGACTTCTTGTGCATAGGGAATTTAGACAAAAATGTTCCTTCCCTATTTCAGACACCAACTTTAATTCCCCAAATTCACCCCAAATAGTGAATTTAGATAGATAGATAGATAGATAGATAGATAGATAGATAGATAGATAGATAGATAGATAGATAGATAGGTAGATAGGTAGATAGGTAGATAGGTAGATAGGTAGATAGGTAGATAGGTAGATAGGTAGATAGGTAGATAGGTAGAGGTAGAGATATCATCTATCTATGTCTCTAATCTATGGCTTGGAGACAGACTATTTTAAACATGGTGAACAAATCTTCTACATATGGCTTCATTATTGTAAAGGGTCACATTTAGCTGCATCGTTTCCATGAGTATTTTGCAAAGTTAACCAATATGTGCTGAGCATACAGGGAGTTTTACGTTATGCACTATTTGTATAAAGCCTGATCAGGAGGTGTTCTGGACCAACCAGTAGCTAAAAACTGTATGTTAGGATGTTTAGCATTTATAGGGTTAACGCTGTCTCCTTAAGAGATGGCCTATGGGTAATGTAGTTTAGCTGTTCAGTGAACCCTATGTTAACAAGTCAGTAGGAGGGGCTACTAAGTTCATGACAGGATATCCTGGCTACGTGCCAAGTTGTAAATGAAGCCTTTGTGAAGACAGACACGAGGTGATGTGTCCCATAAGAGCCATGGGGTGAGTCTACCATTAGTTTTTCACCCAAAGGAATGGAGAAGGTCATGATATGTTCATCAGAAGATCCTTGCTTGACTGTAAGTTATTGTCTGAGATTTCTGTCGAATAAATGATCTAATATTGTCCTGTTCCTTGGCGTTTAACTGTCCGAGAAAGGCAAGATTAAAGCAGATATTTTGCTTGGACCAGAACAGTGAAAAACTAATGACAGTGGATTACACCCTTGTAGTGGAATCATTATTGCAGCCTTCATCTCTGCTGACAAAATACAGTAAATTCAGTATTCTCTTCATATCAGCTTGGAATGTTTTAAAGCAAAATCTATCTGCCTTTCCTCTGTCTGCATCTCCCTTCGTTGAAGTAAAGAGTTAAAGAGAGTTAACTATGCCTGTCTGTCAGCCAAAGTTTTAAAGTTAAAAGACAGTGTTAAAATTCTCTGTGCCTTGTGTGGAAGTTAAAAGACATTGTTAAAATTCTCTGTGCCCTGTTTGGAAGTGAAAGGCCTTGCCAGTAAATTCATTAATCGTATCAGCTTGGATGCAGTAAAAGTTAATGCAATTCTCTATGCCTTGTCTGAATGAAGTGAGAACAACTGAACTCTTGCAAGTTAAAATCAGTGATTACCTTCACGTTAGCTTGGAATGTTTCAAAGTAAAGCAAATGAGATGTTTTGGGGCTCCATGCCTCTGCAAAGGCAGACAAAGTAAAGGACTGTAAATATTCTTTATATTGTTCTGAAAACGCTATTGAATCTGTTTGCCAGCCAACATTTTAAAAGAGTTAAAATCGGGTGCAGGCTTCCTACCCAATACGTTTCTGCCTTTCTACATCACATCGCCAGAATTTCTTGCATGTTTAAAGACTGTGTGTTTCTAAAGATCAAATCTGTGTATCTTCCACAAACTTGTTTGCAGTTCAAAGCTTCCAAGACCCTATTGCCTTTTGTTTAATGCTCAGAACGGGCGAATTCCCCCCTCCCTCTCCAGAAAGAGATGTGTGTGTGTGTGCCTGCTTGTAATCTAAGCTAAGCTAAGTTTCTCTTCGATGCAAAGCCAGCCTGATTGTTCTGAATCACCCTGTTTGATGATTTGCAAGTATCAAACCTTTCTCCTTCTCCTGCCTACAAACGGGAAAGAAAGAGTTGTGTTTAACTCAGCACGTAACTTTTAAACAGCTGTTGCATAGAGCCTTCTTTGCCTGCAATCCAGATGCATGTTTGTTGGAAAGAGAGAAAAGTTGTTAATCTGCAAAGGCTTTTCAGAGCAGGCAGCCTCCCCCACCTGCCCATAAAACTTGGTTCGAAGACAAAGGAGTAGTCAAACCATTAATTGCCATGGTAACTAAGCAACTGGGGTTTAGAAGAGCTAAACTCCACCAAGAGACCCCCTTCCTTGGAATCTAAAGATTGTGTCTCTAAAAGTTCAAAGGAGAGTTGAGCAGCTTCCACCCCTTTGCTTGCAACTCACACAGCTTGAAACAAACAGGAAGTAAAGCGGGGAGAACAGAGATGTTTGTGCGTGTGAGAGGAGACTAGGACTTCAGACCGCTTACTATAAAGACTGTTGCTTCTGAAAGAATCATTTTTAACTGTAAACGTTTGCTTTCTCATATCAATATTGTCTGCTTGGAAAGAAAAGGAGATCTGGTTCCAGAGGCAGAACCAAGCCCTCAAACAGACACTATTGCATCCCCTGGTGGCCAATCTGCTCACAACACCTAAAATCAGGCTGCCAACCAAACAGCCTTCAGCATTATAACCTTGCTGGAGAATTCAGACACTTAGTTGCTAAGTGAAGCATAGGTGCAGCACCCCCCATCCAGAAGCTAAGCTACAAAGAGCAGGCTTGCACCTACTCAAGCAAGCAACACCCCATAGAGGGTAGAGAGTGAACCTCACAGGAAGTAATCACTCATGCAAGCAGTGACCCCTAGTGGTCAAAGAGTGAACTTCACCTGAAGTAATCACTCAAGCAAGCAACACCCTCTAGAGCAGGGCTTTTCAACCTTTTCACCGATTGTACCACTTTTAGGATATGGCAATATTCGAGTACCACCTAGCAAGGTGTCAAAAACTTGATAACCAAAAAAAAAACCCTGTTCAAAGTTGCAATTGCACTGAAATGACTTATGACCATTTTTCACACTTATGACCATTGCAGCATGCCCAGGGTCATGTGATTTATTTTTGGATACTTGGCAACTGATTCAAATTTATGATGGTCGCTGTCCCAGGGTCATGTGATCCCCTTTTGCAGCCTTTTGACAAGCAAAGTCAATGGCAGGGCTGCTGGTGGCCAAGTGCTAAGTTCCCTCCCTCCCTCCTTCCCTGCCTCCCTCTTTCTCATGCCCACCTCCTTCTGAAGGAAGAATTTGAACCCCCTCCATATTTTCTCTCTTCTATATATTCATCAAACAAGGAAAAGCCTCCAGAAACAGAAAAGACAAATTTCTGAGTGAACTAGCTTAAAAAGGCACATTCCCCTTTAAGAATTAGCTACTGGCTAGAAAGGAAAGTAAGGAGCCAGCATCCGGCAGTTAAGGAAAAAAAATGTAATAAGTATTGGCTGCCGTCCCCAAATGGCTCCATTCATAAGTAAAGGAATCTACAGGAAAAATCCATTCAGGAGAAAAATACTTCAAAATCCCTTGCAGCAAAACTTACAGCTAACAATAGCAGAGCAATAGAAGCTAACACGAGACATCAGCCATCAGCTATCAGCCAAATAGAAATTGCCAAACACTCCTTAAGAACACAAAGCCCTCATTGCACAAATCCCAGAACTTCAAAGTCACAAAAGCACATAAGAATCCTTCCATTCTCCATCTCCCTCCCTCCCTTCTCCGTGCCTCACCTCGAGCCATTGCTGCTTTTCATTCCTCTTGGAGGGTGACCCCTCCCCCACTGCATTTCTTGCGTTTGCTGCTGCCAGCACAGGTGGCTGCCACAGCAGTTGCAAATCAGCTCATGGTCGGCCGGCCTGCTTGATTTGATCTCCTCTCCTCTCCCCCCCACCCTCCTCCTCCTCCTTCCCCTTCGGTGCAGCTAGAGCTGACTCCGCCTCCTCCCAAGACTGCTGCTTTTTTTTCTCTCTCCCTCTCCCGCCCAAACTGCCTCCTTTTATAGGTCTCCACCCCCCTCCTCCTCCTTTCTCATGGGGGAGGGTGAGCCAGAAGTGAGCCTGGGGCCTTTGCAGCTCCAGAGGACTCTCTCACTGTAAGTCCTTGCCTGTGCTGGCTCTTTCCCTCCCCCACTACACTTGGCTAGGCAGGGCTGCGTACCACCTGCCACTTGTTAATGTACCACAACTGGTACGCATACCACAGGTTGAAAAGCCCTGTTTTAACTCTTATTCAAAACATTTTTTTCAATCCATTGTAATTTTCTTAAAATCAATCACATTTAAATATCTAAAATATGTCCTTAAGACTTCCGGTTCCTGTAGCAGTGCCTGCAGTCAGGCAAAGAGTATGCTCTCTTTGCTGACTGGTTTCCCCCCACCGGTAGACCCTGGACAGGGTCGAAAGTCGCCCTGGAGAGGCGACCACCGTAAAGGAGGGCACTCGTTGATTGCAGAGGGAGCGGCAGCTCCCTCTGTGATCCGAGCAATCACCTTTGGGCCGACGGGGAAAAGATCGGCCAGTAACATGGCCGATCACTCAGCTGCTCCAGCCGAAAGTCACAGCAACATCTAAGCAAAAAGAACCACCATGGAAGATCCGGGTGAGACCTTTCCTTCCCTCTTGTTATTTTACTCATTTCCCTGTGAAAAGCTCTTAGAAATTACTTCCCCCCCTTGAGAAAGCAGCGTTTGAACACTTGGGGAAACAAGCTGTGGGGAAAAAAAACAAACTAATTTTTATTGTTTATTTGAGTGGCTGGAATTTGGGGGACCCTGAAGAAAAAAGAGAAGAAAAAAATTCTTACTGTGACTCTCTTTCTCTGCTTGCTTGTTTTCAGCTTAAGTGGAAACCTTTAGGGAGGGGGGTGAAGTGTTCTTCTTCTTCCCCCCCCTTCTGAACAGTGCTATCTACTTTAAAAAAAAAAAAAACCGCTACGGCTTCTGGGCGAATTTATGTGGATTGTATGGTTACAATGTAATTCGGAATTTGGCATGAAGCCCAGAAAGCGTCATTGCAACAATGTAACCATTTTGAAATTCTACTCCCTGTATTTAGCATGACGCCCAGACGCTTGCATTTCTTTTGGAACTTGTTTAAGTTTCTGCCTGCTGTTTTTGATTTTATAATACAAAGTATACTCTCCTGAAAAATGGATTTTTTCGCTTTAGGATCACAATATAATAATTGAGACACCAGTTGCTATTATTTATTTGGATTATAAATTAGATATTCATAACATTGATTGGGACTTTTGCTGTTTTTATTTTTGTACTATAAAATATGTCCTTATATATAAGCCATTCTAACTCTTTTATATTACTCATATCAAGAAATAGAGAAGAAAAGAGAAGAAAGAGAGAGTACTATGTTATTTGAGGGACTCCTCCCTCTTAAAGTAAAATTCATATCCAAAGTTTTTCTATTACTTTAACCTTATTCAAACAGGTGTTTCTTTTTTAAATATTCTCTCTGATAAGTCCCATCATCTGTTTTCTTAATTTCCACTTTGGCTTTCTTCTTTTGCCCAATATCTTTAATCAATATATTCTGCTGAATCAAAGTCTTTCCATATTATTGTAGGTGTCACTGTAGATATAAAAAATAAGTCAAGTACAATATCTTTGTAAGAGGCATTTACTCTTTCATGTTTGTTAAAAATCTTTTTCTTTCTTTTTCTCTCTATATCTCTTATTATTTTTTGTCTCTCCAGTTCTAGTGGTGTTCCTGACGTCTCTGGAATCCATTTTGACCAGTCTTTTTTCTTATCCTCAAATTTGTCTTGTGGTCTTAAAGTATAAGTTGCCTTTTCCAAAACCAATATTTCTTGTAAAAAAATTTCCACTTGGGTTAAATCATACTTCTTTGTTGTGTTAAGTTCCATCTTTGAGTCTTTAACCTCAAATTTGTGTTCAGTTATCTGTTTTATCTGCTTTTTCTCTATTGTTATTTCCTGGGATTTTTGTTGTTGTAAAGTTAAATTGGAGATGAATTGGTTTATGTTTTCAAAATTATTTTGGATTTCTTTGTGGTTTGAAGTCGTTGTTTGAATTAGTTGCAGCATCTCATATATCTCCTCTTGAAAGGTATTTATTTTTTCTTGATAAGTTCTTTTTGTAAGTCTCTGATTTTCCATAGTGATCAAGAATTGAGGTTTTCTTTTCTCTGCAAATAGCTTTAGAGTTACAGTTTAGTAGATATTTATAATCCAAAAAGTTTCAAAAAGGTTTCCTGAAGTTTATAATCCTCTCTTTGTCTGCAACCCAAATTGTTTTCTTTTTTTTGTCACAGCTGTTCTCTATTGTTATAGCTTTGAAGGTCACAAGCACAGATTAGTTTTTTCCAGATTTTGCCAAGTCCTATATAAAAGCCATAGCTGTCATAGTCTTTATTCACCACTAGATATCACCACCAGTTTATTTTTCAAATTATCAAAATAGAAAATTGCCTTTAAAATAAGAATCTTAACCATTCAACAATTCCAAACTTACCCAAATTTAGGTTTTATATTCATTTCATTTCATTTCTGTATGTTTTGCTCCTCCATAAAAGGTTTAATTTGGCGCTTCCGTTAGTAAAAGGGTGGGGCAAAAATCCACCTCCTTCACTTTCAGAGGTTTTTTGCTTCTTGGGAATTTTTTTTTCCAGGAAAGTTAATAAGTAGGATAGAGAAAATCAATGATCTTACCCAGATTCAAATGTGCTGTTTACAAACAGCTTAAAATAGTGCTTTAAAACAGAATTCCTTCTTATAGTGTGTGAGGAATAAAATTCAATTCCAAGGGTGTTGGAAAACAAAACAAGTTTTACTGAAGCGTTTGCAAAGGCTGGTGGACCTTTCTACCTGCAAGTAAAGGGCCACACCCAGATTAGTTCAGCATAAACTTTTGTATCTGTCCCGTAGAATACGCCACATCCTTCTTTTCCAGACTCAGTTGATAAGTCCAGTCTGCTCAAATGCTTTCTGACTGCCTAGTAGACACTGCAGCTGTACAATTAATAAGTCTCCTTTGTTTTACCTTTATCTTTTCCTTTTTCATGTTCATGACATTCAACCAACTCAGCTCACAATAGGAGCCTCTTTGTCTAAGCTGGAGGATACAAATATTTCAATCCTGTTCCTTTGCCTATCTATACAAGGTTACTAATGCCTGCTTCAACCTAAAAGTTGTGTATGTCATCACTTTAGCAAGGTTAAATATAGCTGCACTTTGGCTATATGATTATACCTTAAATACTTTAAATAATACCTTAAATAATTTTATAAATAGTTTTTATAAAATATAAGCTAATGTATATTATGACAAATGTTAACATATACATTTATTATGTACCTCACAAGTGGAAGAGAACCTCCGAGGAAGATTTTGCCGAGAAGCAGCAACAAAATCTCCAACCTCGGGCAACTGGATATCTTGGGCAGCCACTATCCTGAAAGGTTAGTTTGAAGGCTGGTTAATGGGCTTTAGTAAGGGAATTTCTGAATAGGATCTTCAGCTTGGGCTTTCTCTTTTTAAAAGCAGCAAAAACGTTTGGAAGGAGAAGAGGCAGTACCATAAAGTCAATGATTAGAAAGAATAAAAATATGATTCAACAATGAGCTTATCACAGTGGCTACATCAGGAGTTAATTAGAAGGGCTATGTGCAATGTTCCCAAATTGCATTCTAAAGCATGGGGTGTAGAAGGGTGAGTCCAGCACCTCTCAGTGGTTCATTAAAGTAGTAGTGCCTCTTTACTGCATTAGGCAGATACCGTATAACACAAGGCACCTTGCAACAGAAAGCACCAGGCAACTTAGAAAAATGCAAAGCCCTTTTTTTCAAATTGCTACAAAGTACTGTGTTACATTCTCAGAGAACTAACCTAAAGCATTCTCATACAGAAATACAGGCTGCAGAAGTCTGTTGTGATTTGAAGAGTGTTGCCAGAAAGGCTGTGTGCCTTCTATGTATTTTTCCAAGCAAAATATCTGCTTTAATCTTGCCTTTCTCTGACAGTTAAATGCCAAGGAACAGGACAATATTAGATCATTTATTCGACAGAAATCTCAGACAATAACTTACAGTCAAGCAGGGATCTTCTGATGAACATATCATGACCTTCTCCATTCCTTTGGGTGAAAAACTAATGGTAGACTCACCCCATGGCTCTTATGGGACACATCACCTCGTGTCTGTCTTCACAAAGGCTTCATTTACAACCTGGCACATAGTCAGGATATCCTGTCATGAACTTAGTAGCCCCTCCTACTGACTTGTTAACATAGGCTTCACTGAACAGCTAAACTACATTACCCACAGGCCATCTCTTAAGGAGACAGCGTTAACCCTATAAATGCTAAACATCCTAACATACAGTTTTTAGCTACTGGTTGGTCCAGAACACTCCCCGCTTGGAAATATAAATTTCCACTATTAACTAACTAAAATAAGCAAAAACGTAGCATCAAACGTGCAAATCACTGTTGGCTAACTAGAATAAGCAAAACATAACATTAAGGCATGCAATTTTCATTACTAACTGACTATTTAACTAAAATAGGCAAAACATGGTATCAAGACATGTAAAACATGCATAACTGTAAGGTAAATACAAAACATGCACAACCATAACAGTGATAAACAAGGTGTTACATCAAACAATGCAATTGTGAGGCAAACACAATATACATGGTTTGAGGCTTAATTTTCCAGTTCAGTTTTCTTTTGCAGCAGGACCAGGTCGGTGATTGGCCTGGTGTAAAGCCTTTTCACGAGAGTCTTTGAGTCACGATCTGACTCATGTGGCTTCACGATCTGGACCTCAGCTTGGCAAACTAGTCCAGCAAACTGGGTAGGGCCCGATGCACAAGTCTCATGGGCCAATAGTTCTGGTATGCATCCTTGTCTTTCAGCAAGACAAGGTCTCCTGCCTGTAGGAGAAACTGGAAGCAAAGGGATTTCTGGGTCAGGAAAACTGAAACCCAAAAATTCTTAGGAACAAAGGCACCTGGATCCACAGGATTCACAGGAACGAAGGAAGCTGGGACCACAGGAACCTCAGGGACAGACGAAGCTGGGTCCACAGGGAACTCAGGAACCAAAGGATCTGCAACCACAGGAAACTCAGGAACCAAAGGATCGGGAACCACAAGACACTCAGGAACAGCAGAAGCTGGAACCACAGGACGCTCAGGAACGAAGGAAGCTGGGACCACAGGAACCTCAGGAACAGACGAAGCTGGGTCCAAAGGGAACTCAGGAACAGCAGAAGCTGGATCCACAGGGAACTCAGGAACCAAAGGATCTGCAACCACAGGAAACTCAGGAACCGAAGGATCTGGAACCACAGGACACTCAGGAACAGCAGAAGATGGAACCACAGGACGCTCAGGAACGAAGGAAGCTGGGACCACAGGAACCTCAGGAACAGACGAAGCTGGGTCCACAGGGAACTCAGGAACAGCAGAAGCTGGATCCACAGGGAACTCAGGAACCAAAGGATCTGCAATCACAAGAAACTCAGGAACCGAACGATCTGGAACCACAGGACACTCAGGAACAGCAGAAAATGGAACCACAGGACGCTCAGGAACCAAAGGATCTGGAACCACTGGATACTCAGGAACCAAAGGATCTGGATCCACTGGATACTCAGGAACCAAAGGATCTGGATCCACTGGATACTCAGGAACCGAAGGAGCTGAGACCACAGGATTCACAGGAACAAAAGAATCAGGAACCAGAAGATACTCTGGAACAAAGGAAGCTGAGATCACAGGATTCTCGGGAACAGAAGAGACTGGAACCACTGGATCAGCGCTGATGATGGCTGCTTCTTCTGCCATGCAGGTAGTGAGAACCTCATGTGTCAGCGTGGGTGTTTTTGTCACCATAGAGTCTATGATTGTGCAGGGTATGCCAATCATGCGCTCCCATGCTTCTCCCATGTGGGATGCATGGGGAAGATAATTTTTGGCCTTCAGGTACTTGTCAATCTCTGGGCCATGACAAATACCTTCAATAGTCTGTAAGTCCCTGCAGGCTCCTACAAAGTTAGTTCCTTGGATGCTAAGACAAGTCATCAGGACTATCAATACTATACCCAATCTGATGGGTCTCCGTTTGGTGGAGCGCTTGAAGCGGGCTGGTTCTAGGAAATGGGTAGAAGGCAGTTTCTCTGTCTCTTTGCCCCTTGGGGACAAGTAGATGGTCTGGGCGGACATTTTCTCGTCCTGTCTGAGAAATTTGTTGGGTGCCTGAGGTTGAACGTTGGCATCTTGATCTGGAGCTAGTAGCATATAGCGTTTTGGTCTCTGTGACATCAGGCTGTCTGGACAAGCCAAGAACTCAGGACCTTTTAGCCAGATCAATTTTGTCAACTGTGCTGCAAAGGTGGACCACTTAGCTTGGTCCACAAGGTTCTTATCTGTCAGCATATGTTGCCATTGCTCAGGACTTGAAGATGTTTCAATCTTTTCTACTCTATTGCCTACATAGATGTAGAAGTGTCTGCTTTGGTAGCAGATATAGCTTGACATCACCTTGCTGTTTGTGTAGAAGGTGGTGGTTTGTAGCTCAAGACCTATCATTTGTGTTGTCAGGATGGTGAATTTTACTGCTAATATGGTGCCACAGAGTTCTAACCTTAGTACATTGTGGTCTTGTTGTGTTATTATTTTCACCTTTCCAATGACGAAAACGACATGAATGAAGCTCTCCCCGCTGTAGACTCTGATGTATCCTATGGCTGCAATCACCTTTGTTGACACATCTGAGAGAGCGTACATTTCTTTCTTTTGTACAATGGCGGGTGAACTGGTGATATACATACGTTGCACGTGTATGCTTTGGAGACATTTTAGGAGTGTGCTCAATGACTCCCAGTCTTGCTTCTCTTCTGGCAGACGTGGCCCGTCCCAGTGTATGGTGCTCTGGGAGAACGTGCGTAGTTGCAGAAAGTTTTTGTCCTCTATAGACAAGGCTAAGTCATTGTGACTTTTATTAGTCTGGAACACTGTTGCTTCCAAAACGGGTTTGGTTGTCACAAGCGTGAAGTGTTCTTGGCGTGGTTTTAGGTGAGGTGCTCTTCCATTACTAAGAATGGAGGTTGTTGAGCTATTCTCCTGGGTTGGAGTTTGCAGTTGGTCAACACAGACCGTTCCTGGGATGACCCATTCAGGTTCCATCTTAATGGCAGTTGGGGGGCTTGTTGGGCCTCTGACCATTCCGTGGTAGGTGGAGGTTACAGGAGCATCTACTCTCAACGGAGCCAAGAGTTCGGCTTCAGGATTTAGGAACCATAAGGCAATTGGGGGGAGCTGGTCAACAAAGAATGTTCCTGGGATGACCAATCCAGGATTTAGGGACCGTGAACTCCCATCTGCTGGCTGGATGTGGAGTCCTGTGACTTTCCTCCCCGCTGTGCTCTGTGACACAGAGTACGTTGTGAAAGATGTTTCTTTGCTTGGGAGTTCACTGGGGAATGGTGGGTCGCTACACACTAATGTGCAGTTGACCTTGGCGGGCACCTCTGGGTGCACTTTGGAGCCATGCTGGGGCTCCTTGGTTGAAAGAGGAGTAGAAGCTGCTTGTTGTAGCTGTTCAGAGTCTGGATGCAGGGCTCCCGGATGCTTGTCCCCCTTGCTTGGGCGATACTTCCCTTTAGCTGTACAAGCTTTGGCCACGTGTTCCGTAGACTCACAGTATTTGCAGCAGGCCTTGTACTCACTTGAATCTAACCTTCTTCTCCAGGATGTTGGAGGATCCAATGGTGCTGTGCAGAGTTTGCCATCAGGCTGGGTTGGTACAGTGGTGAGGTCATCAGGAGCACGATCAGTGGCTTCTTGTTGAACCTCAAAAACATTATTTCCAAGAGCAGGGAAATATGGTACAGATGGCTGGCACCTTTCTTCAGAAAACTTCTTGTTGGGGCATCGTTCAGATGGTGCATTGCTGGCTCCCCAGCCAGTTGGCACATTTGGTGATCGAGATTCTCTTTCGTGGTTGCGCGAGAAGGTAGCGCGTTGGAGTGTTTCCTGAAGGGCTTTCGCTGTTGCCGCTTTATGTTCCACTTCTCGTTGGTTCTCCATAAGCTCAAGCTCATCTTGGGCAGTCTTTCTTTAGGCCTCCATTTGGGCTGCTTCAGCCTCTCGTTTAGCCCTCAATTGAGCTGCTTCAGACTTTCTTCTGGCCTCCAATTGAGCTGCCATTTGAGCTGTTTCAGCCTCTAGTTTGGCTTCCATTTGGGCTGCTTCCACCTCTAGTTTGGCTTCCATTTGGGCTGCTTCAGCCTTTATCGCCAACAATTCTTTCTTTTTCTGCAGCTCCACTTCTAACACACGAAAGACTGTGTTGGCCGCTTTAGCTTCGATATCTGCTTCTTCAGCTCGAATGGCCAAGCTCTCTGCCCTTGAAATGTGGGACACTTGGCTATGCCAAGAAGATGCTTTAGAATGACGGGAGGTGCCTGAAACGGAAGATTGTTGTGACACACTGGAATATGTGCGGGATCATGGTAAAACACTGTGAAAGGATGACGCTTTTTTGGAGGTGTGAGAGGGTGCCCCATGGAGTCGGGCATGCGAATAATGGGAAACTTCAGACTCATACCAATCAAGGTTGATTGGTTGGACCAGCTTTCCTGGTCCAATAGGCCACTTTGCCTTGACTAGGGAAGACTCAGAGGTTTTCCTAGACAATTTGAATGAGTTTAGTGAACGTCATTCTTTGACCACTAGGGGTCACTGTTTGCAGATCAGACGCCATGGTACTGTCTGACAGTAGAGGCACCACTGGGGAGCGCTCTCTTGAGTGCATGGGTGCTTCAACGAAGTTCACCCTTTGACCACTAGGTCACTGCTTGCGTGAGTGAGTACTTGAGCGAAGTTCACTCCTTGACCACTAAGAGTCTCTCTATCTGGGTAGCCACTTCAGGGAAATTCCTTCTTTGACCACTAAGGGGTCGCTTCTTGCTTGAGTGATTGCTTCATGTGAAGTTCCCTCTTTCACCACCAAGGTGCCTTATCTGAGTAGTCTTATCAGGGAGATTCTCTCCCCCACTATCAGGTGACACTTGCTGTGTGGTAGGGGGCAAGCCTGCTGTATCGAGTACTCACCACTCAGCGTTGTTCCTTGGTATCGCTTTGAGAAAAGCCAGGCAAATTGTGTCTTCTTAAACCACCTTACAAGCTGTTAACCTCTGAAGAATATTGAGCTCTCTCTGGCTCCCTGTATGTCTCCACCTGGGTCGTATAGCTTTGCGGAATAAGCAAGGTTAATTTGCTGCTTGTTTCTCTTTGAACTGTGCTAAGTAGGTGCACCACTAGGGGGCGTTGCTTGCTTGCTTGGGTACTTCAGTGAAGTTCACTCTTTACCCTCTAGGGCAGGGCTTTTCAACCTGTGGTACGCGTACCACTTGTGGTACATTAACAAGTGGTAGGTGGTACGCAGCCCTGCCTAGCCAAGTGTAGAGGGGGAGGGAAAGAGCCAGCACAGGCAAGGACTTACAGTGAGAGAGTCCTCTGGAGCTGCAAAGGCCCCAGGCTCACTTCTGGCTCACCCTCCCCCATGAGAAAGGAGGAGGGGGTGGAGACCTATAAAAGGAGGCAGTTTGGGCGGGAGAGGGAGAGAGAGAAAAAAGCAGCAGTCTTGGGAGGAGGTGGAGTCAGCTCTAGCTGCACCGAAGGGGAAGGAGGAGGAGGAGGGTGGGGGGGAGAGGAGAGGAGATCAAATCAAGCAGGCCGGCCGGCCATGAACTGATTTGCAACTGCTGTGGCAGCCACCTGTGCTGGCAGAAGCAAATGCAAGAAATGCAGTGGGGGAGGGGTCGCCCTCCAAGAGGAATGAAAAGCAGCAATGGCTCGAGGTGAGGCACGGAGAAGGGAGGGAGAGAGATGGAGAATGGAAGGATTCTTATGTGCTTTTGCGACTTTGAAGTTCTGGGATTTGTGCAATGAGGGCTTTGTGTTCTTAAGGAGTGTTTGGCAATTTCTATTTGGCTGATAGCTGATGGTTGATGTCTCGTGTTAGCTTCTATTGCTCTGCTATTGTTAGCTGTAAGTTTTGCTGCAAGGGATTTTGAAGTATTTTTCTCCTGAATGGATTTTTCCTGTAGATTCCTTTACTTATGAATGGAGCCATTTGGGGACGGCAGCCAATACTTATTACATTTTTTTTCCTTAACTGCCGGATGCTGGCTCCTTACTTTCCTTTCTAGCCAGTAGCTAATTCTTAAAGGGGAATGTGCCTTTTTAAGCTAGTTCACTCAGAAATTTGTCTTTTCTGTTTCTGGAGGCTTTTCCTTGTTTGATGAATATATAGAAGAGAGAAAATATGGAGGGGGTTCAAATTCTTCCTTCAGAAGGAGGTGGGCATGAGAAAGAGGGAGGCAGGGAAGGAGGGAGGGAGGGAACTTAGCACTTGGCCACCAGCAGCCCTGCCATTGACTTTGCTTGTCAAAAGGCTGCAAAAGGGGATCACATGACCCTGGGACAGCGACCATCATAAATTTGAATCAGTTGCCAAGTATCCAAAAATAAATCACATGACCCTGGGCATGCTGCAATGGTCATAAGTGTGAAAAATGGTCATAAGTCATTTCAGTGCAATTGCAACTTTGAACAGGGTTTTTTTTTTGGTTATCAAGTTTTTGACACCTTGCTAGGTGGTACTCGAATATTGCCATATCCTAAAAGTGGTACAATCGGTGAAAAGGTTGAAAAGCCCTGAGTTAAAAGACCAGATGACTAGATTTATTAAATGGAATATTTAAAGATTAAATATATTCTTAATTATGGTAAAAAAAAGAATGGAAAATTTTGGAAATAAATATGTATTAGCTTAGGGGAAACCTGGACTTTCAGTAGTATACTATCTTTTTATCCCTCTTTAATCTTGCTCTTTTTTTCTCTTTTTTTAGTCTTATTTATTCCTTAAGTAAGGTAAAAGTTATGGGATGGTTTACATGAGAAAAAATAGAATCAAATATCTAAATGTAATTAACTTTGAGAAAATCTTAACCAGTAAGAATGTCTTGAATATTGTGGGAAAAACAAATGTAAACAACAACTGTAAATGGGATCTATGATGAGGCAACCAGAATGATTAGATAGAAAAGAAAAATTACATTGATGTGATTATTATTTACAGAAATATTAGAAAATTTTTTGTATTCAATTGTTATCTATCAAAACAATAAGAATTGTATTAACGTAAGGTTGGTAAAAGAGAACATTATGGGAAGAAGAAAAGCTATTATGTGGATTATAGATCATAAAAACCAATTGTTAGTGAATGTTTTTTAAATGTAAACCCAGACAACACACTGTTTACTGAATATTAAGGTGACCATGTTAAAAAAATAATAATAATATATATATATAAGAAGGAATTCTGTTTTGCTTTTTTTTTGCTGTCATTATGGTTCAGAATTACTCTTTTAAAAATTTGGTGTTTCTTTTAAGTTTGAATTGGTGAGTGGTGTGATGACCTAGTGTTGAAGATGCTTGCCTCCCACTAAGAAAGCTAAAAGTTCAATCCTAGGTAGCAGCAGATGTTTCTCTCTGTGCTGCCCCACTCATTCACACACACATGTCACTGTGTATTGGGGGTCGCATAGGCAGGGAAAAATCAGTCGTGGGCAATAAGGCCAGTAAGGGGAACAAGGCATCTGTGGAGGGACTTCTGGTTTGGCTGAGGAAGGGACAGATGGAAGAAGCTGGAGTTCCAGCTTCTCAGTCCGGTTTTGCTTCGCCCAGCATCCCTTAAAGGGGCGGAAGGTTGCCCCAGAGGGGCAACGAAGAAAGAGGGACATTCCAGGAGGTTGGATCTGGTGGCGACCGATCTGAGCGAACTGAAGAACCCCTCTAAAGGGGTGGAAGAAAGGCTGCCGGGAGAGCCGAGGCAGCCCAAGTCGTCTCCAGCCAGAAGTGAAGCTCCGCAAAACAGCTGATCTTCAACAACAAGCTGAGTCTGGGTAAGCTGAATTCTTTTCCTTCTCCTTGTGGATTAAAAAATGTTGAGACCCTGATGGGGAAAAGCTGAAAGAGTAAAGACCCCCAGAAAGACTGGCGAGCAATTATAACAAGGGGAAAGCGTTTTAAGAGTATCAGAGAGTGATAAATAACATCTAGTGGCGAAAAAAGAAACGACAGTACCAAGAAAAGGGGAAAAATAGGAAAAAGTGTTTTTACCGTAAATGACCTTGACAGATACTTGTGAACAATATAGTGCCTTAGTTTGAGATTATAAGCAAAAAGATTGTTTACAGTTACATTTGTTGACTCTGGCTAAAACTAAACAGACACTATCTGGAGAAAGAGAATGTTTTAAATTCAAGATGTGACTGGAGGAGGTGGACTTGTCTTACAACAGCTGGCTCCTTTTTATACTTTGGATATTGGTCTAAGACTATGAGCCACAAAATGAGTACATCAAATATTACCAGACTTGCAAAACCTCTTCTGTGGGACAATCTAGTCCAACAACTCAGGGATCTGTTGGGACAATGTTGCAACGTGAGAAAGCAAGCATCGCTCAAGATGAAATGCAGGCCTTATTAAAACTGATTCAAGAGATGATGCAAAAAAGTCAAGAAGTAACACAGAAAAATCATGAAGAGACACAAAGTAAACTGGAGAAAGTAAGTGAAGAAATTCTGGACATAAAGGTGCAATTTGAAGTTCAAAATCAAAAGATGATTAAAAATGAACAGAAAATCCAGGAAATGGAAAACAAAACTGAGGACATCGATAAAAAGGTGGAAATGTTACTGCAAAAAAATGAAGAATTAGAACAAGCAAATCAAGAACTAGAGCGGGCAATGGCAATGGTGGAAATGGGAAAAGCGGAACACTATTTGAGATTCCAAAATATTCCTGAGGATAGAGAAGAAAACAGCAATTGTGATCATTGAGCTGTTGGCGGAGGCTCTAAATGCAGATAGAGCAGAAATGCAAAACGAGATTGATGAAATATTTCCCATGAATTCGAGCCATGCAAGAAAAAACAGACTACCAAGAGAAGTACATGTAAGATTCATAAAGAAAACAACAAGAGATGAAGTACTGAGAAAAATGAGAGAGCAACCATTACAATATAAAAATAAAGAAATTGTGGTCCTAAAGCAGATACCCAAGAGAGTAAGAGATACTTGGAGACACTACCATTTTTTTAACCACAATGTTGATTGTCAAAGGCATAAATTTCAGATGGCTAATGCCGGAAGGCATTCTAATAAACTGGAACAACACAAGATATCGACTGGATTCAATTTGGAAAGCAGAGGATTTTGAAGTAAGGAACAGAGCAATTTTGGATGAAGGAGTGCAACAACAACAAGGGGAGAAACAAACGGGACAGATGGCCCAAGGAGCAACTGCACAAGCAGAACAACAGAAGGAGAAAGATGAACAAGAGGGTGAAGGTGAAGGAATTGCCAGAGAACAAAGGATTACAAGATCAACTAGATCTAAATATAAATAATGGAAATGGAAATGGAGAAAGAAAATGGAATTTTTTCAGTAAATGGAAATGGACTAAACTCCCCATCAAAAAGAAATAAAATCTTTAGGAAACTTCAGAAATTGAATATAGATATAATTTGTTTGCAAGAGACACACATAAAAAAACAACATCATAAATTATTGGAATACTCAAAAACTGGGAAGCTTTATTATACATCAGCACAAGAGAAAAAAAGAGGGGTTGCTGTATATGTTAAAGAGACAATAGATTCTAAATTAGTGTACTCAGATGAAGAAGGAAGAATTGTAATGGTTGAAATATATCTACATCAAAAACAAACATTGTTAGTGGCAATCTATGTTCCAAATAACAATCAAGAAGAATTTTATCAAAGCCTACATAGGAAACTAATAGAAATGAAATACCAAAATATTTGTTTAATAGGGGACTTCAATGCGATAGTAGATGGAACAATGCATTACAAAAGCAACAAAACAGGAAAATCTGCAAGAAGAAGATTACCTAAGACATTTTTTGACATGGCAGAGGAAATTGGAATACAAGATGCCTGGAGAGAAATTAATTCACAAAACCTACAATATACTTTTTATTCAAATAGCCACAAATCCTGGTCAAGAATTGATATGATTTGGATGACATCTGAATTGAGGATGGATATACAGGGAATTGAGATAGAAATAAGTACATGGGCAGACCATAATCCTGTAAAAGTGACATGGAAAGGGATACAAAAAAACCCAAGATGGACTTTAAGACAATCTATAATAAAAGAAAAAGAATTCATAGAGTTAGCAAAAAAAGAAATGGAATTCTTCTTTAAAGAAAACAAAGAAGACACATCATTACAAAACCTGTAGGACACAGCCAAAGCGTACTTCAGAGGCATAGCTATAACATATATGGCAAAGAAAAATAAACAGAGAAGAAGGCAAGATCTATTACTAAAAGCAAAATTTGGAAAGTTAGAAACAGAACTACAAAAAGCCCCACAGAAAAAGACTTTGAAAAGAGAAATGGAAATAATAAAACACAAACTAAATCTGTTGGACTCAGAAAAACTGGCAGAACAGATAAAGAGAGCAAAACAAAACTTTTTTGAAAATACTAATAAACCAGGAAGATGGTTAGCTTATAAATTTAAAAAACAGAAAGAGAAGAAAATAATACATAACTTCATTCAAAAATGAAGAAATAAAAAAGATAATTAAGGAATACTATAAGGAATTGTATGATAAAGAGGAGATTTCAAGAGAGAGAACTGTTCAATACCTAGAAGAAAGTAAACTTCCAAAAATTCCAGAGGCATTTAAAACTATGTTAGAAGAAAGGATTACAATGATGGAGATATCAGAGGCTATAAAAGGACAAAAAAATGGGAAAACACTGGGCCCAGATGGGCTTCCGGCGGAGCTCTATAAAAATTTACAAGACATATTAAGCGTTAGAGGCTAAGCTTCCAACTACATGGATAGAAGCAAATATTACTTTAATACCAAAAGAAGACTCAGATTTGACGTATATTAGGAATTATAGACCAATTTCATTACTTAACGTGGACTATAAAATTTTTACCTCAATAATGGCAGAGAGACTGAAAAAATACTTAGTTGAATTAATACATCCAGATCAAAACGGCTTTTTACCAAAGAGATAAATCAAAAACAACTTAAGAGTGATAATGGACGTATTAGAATACTATGAACTACATCCAGGGAAACAATTAGCATTAATATTTTTAGATGCCCAAAAGGCATTTGACAACGTTTCCTGGCAATTTATGATTCAGCAACTACAAATAATGGACTTTGGAAAGAACTTTATAAATATGATAAAAACAATATATAGCAATCAGACAGCAAAAGTGATTGTGAATGGAGACTGTACTGAGAGCTTTGAGATAAGAAAAGGCACGAGGCAAGGATGTCCACTATCCCCACTATAATTTATTTTCACTTTGGAAGTTTTAAATAGAAGGATTAGACAAGACACAGAAATTAAAGGACTGAAGATACAAGGCGAAACATATAAGTTACAAGCATTTGCTGATGATCTAATATTTATTCTAGAAGAACCTTTAGAGATGATCCCTAAGCTATGGGGAAAGATAGAACAGTATGGAGAAATGGCAGGATTAAAAATAAATAAAGAAAAAACTAAGGTAATAGTTAAGAATCTCACACATAAACAGAAAAAGCAAATGCTAGAGAAAACAGAGGTACAGATAGTGAAAAAAGTTAAATATTTATGTATGTATATTTCGGCCAAATGTTCGTCAATAAAAGAAGATAATTATACAAAATTATTGAAACAAATAAAGCTGGACTTGGAAAGATGGAAGAATCTGCAATTGTCAATATTAGGAAGAATTGCTACAGTAAATATGAATGTATTGCCGAAGATTTTATTTCAAACAATTCCGATAAAACTTGAGAAAAAATTATTTCAAGATTTAAACTCATTAATTTTGAACTTTGTTTAGCAGGGGAAGAAAGCTAGTATTAAGATGGAAACATTACAAGACACTAAGGAAAATGGAGGATTTGGGTTGGCGGAATGGGCATTGTATTATCAAGCATCTGTTTTAACATGGGTGAAAGAATGGATAATGCTTAGAAATAAAAGGTTGTTATATTTAGAGGGGCATGATTTACAATTGGGATGGCACGCTTTCCTATGGTATGGAAAAAACAACGCATAGGTATTTCCAAAACCACTATATAAGAAATGCCTTGTTAATAGTATGGGAAAAAATTAAAGCTAAAATATACTTAAAAATTCCAGGGTGGCTATCAACGATGGAGGCATTTGTACATCCGAACTTGGTAGATTTTGAAAAAATATGGGCATATAGAGATATTCTAAATATTGATGGGAATTTAAAATCTAAGCAAGAACTGGAAAATCAGGGGATCAACCTGTCGTGGTGGGCACATTTACAGATGCAAAATAGATATGAAAAAGATGTGAAAATGTATGGATTCTATAAAGATCAAACTGTATTTGATAAGATTTTGTTAACCTCAGATGAGAAACTAATTAAGAAAATGTATAATTTTTTGGTAATTTTGGAAATAGAAAGTGAACAAGTTAAAGAAACAATGATAAGATGGGCGAAAATCTTTGGCTACAATATAGAACTAGAAAATTGGCAAAAGCTATGGGAGAGAAATTACAAATTAATAATGTCAAATTCATATAAAGAAAACTTACATAAAATGTTTTATAGATGGCACTTGCCACCAGCAAGATTAGCAAAAATGTTTAAAAATATGTCAGATAGATGCTGGAAATGTAAGCACAATTCAGGCACGTACTATCACATTTGGTGGACATGTGGCAAAGAAAAGGCTTATTGGGAAAAGATACATGCTTGGTTAGAAAAAATATTAGGTGAACATGTTAATTTTAAACCTGAACTTTTCTTACTAGGTATTATGCCTGAAAAGATTAATAAGCAAAGTCCATATTTGATTTTACATGTCACTACAGCAGCGAGAATAATCTTTGTGCAATATTGGAAGAATGAAGGACTATCACCAGAGGAAGAAATAATCAGAAAAATATTGGAATGCGCAGAGATGGATAGATTAACTATGAGATTGAAAGACAAAGAAGACACAGATTACTACCAAACTTGGGACTTATTTTATTGTTGGTTAGAGGAAAGAATGAAGGATTAGGAATCGAATATGTATTAGCATAGCTGATCCCAGAGAGCTCGTTGGTTGAAAAATTAACATATGTATGTAAAAGAAAATCAATAAAATCTTTATTAAAAAAGGCATCTGTGGAGACTACACTTGGGATTCCCCTGGAAACTCCCTTAGGGCAAATGTTGGCAAGATGGAATGTACCGGTCTATAAACCATATACTCGAGGTAAAAGTAAATGTATTATGATAAAGTATTGCTGTTTTACTTGGCCAGGATGTCCAATTTGGCAAGATGCAGTATATTGGCCCAAATTTGGAAGCATAGACTATAATACTTGCAGAAATTTAGTATGTAGTTAAGGAAAAACCAATTATGAGAAATAAGAATAGTAATGGACTAACACAGGAAAGCCTGTTGGGATAAATGCTAGCAGGATGGGATGGACCCATCTGGGGAAAATACACCCGGGATAAGAGTAAAGGTACCATGATTCAATATTATTATTTTTAGTGGCCAAGAAATTCTATTAAAAGCACTAGCGCATTTTGATCAATTAATGGAAGTTTTGAAAATTGGATATGTCAAGCACTAAACATATATGTTAATAATAGATTATATGCCTGTTGGATCCCAGGCAGTATATTTGTAGTTAAGGGGAAAAAAACTAGTCAATTTTTGTTAATGGACTGTGGAGGTAGTGTACATGTGTGTCTGTGCTATGACTAATAATAACAATAAAAAAGGCCCTACTTAAAAAAAAACCAAAAGAGATTTGGAAAATGGAGCTCATTGGCTTGTGGAAAGCTTGTGAAATAATAATCAAGTTAGTTAATTATAAGTTAGAAATGCAAATTAAATGGACTTCGGGTTTGCATCATGGTGTTACAGCCGGAGAAAAGCGGGGCTCTGTTTCTCATGGCTGATTTTGCCCTGCTTTAAATGAGCCTAAAGTCACCCCGGAGGGGCGATGAAGAAGAAGAGGACCCTCGTAGATCATGGAAAGATTGCAGTCGATTTGTTCAATCTGAGGAAAGCCCTCCAAACCAGGAAAGGCTAGCTGCATTTCTGTGGCTATTCTCAGCCATCGACAACCGAACAAAGAAATCACCAGCATTATCAGCATTCTAAACAATGTATGTGGAACTAGATGAGAATATTAATCTTTTCTCTACTATTTTAATACTTTACCTGGATAAGATCTCCCATAAAGCAAGAGATCCCCAAGCGTAAGATGGAAGGGGGATCTTTGCTCCACCCTTCCTGAGAAATAGGAGCGGCAGCTGAATTTTGGGGGGATTAAAACAAAGAAGAATTCCGTACCAAAGTGGAAGTACTATAAAGACAAAACATTGATAAACCATATAATTGAGAAAACTGTTAAAGACTTTCTCTTTGGAAAGAATATTAGGGTGAAATTTAAGAAATTTTAAACAGGAAATAATTGTTGGCTTTAAATGTTGGGAAATGGACATCTGAGACATCTAGTGGTGACATAGAGGTACAGCAGCAAGATTGTGGCGGCTTAAATAGACTTGGCACAATACCCAGACACAGATAAATACCTAGCCTCTTTGATCTCCAATCAAGCTTTTAGTTACAGAGAACAGCTGGATGGAGAAAAATATTCTGGACTATTTACTACTTGGTGGAAAATAGAACTGTTTTGAAAATTGCTGATTAATTTGGATTATAAATACTGATTGAACTTTAACTTTTGACTTTTGACCTCTTGGTTATTTTCTACCAGGGGGAGACTAAGAGATTGACTGCATAGTGGTTGGGCATTGTGGATTATAAACACTACTTGATTGAAATTTTTGGAGTCCTGAATAGGAGAATTGGGATAAAATACCCCTTGTTGATAGTGGACCTATATGTTGGAACTTACCAGATTAAAAAAGCTATACATAAAGACTACAAGAATTATATGAGATGATGTTAAACTTAAATCTATATTTAAGCTGTATATCATTGTACTGATTATAAGACTGGTCCTGTTAAAAAAGATTAATACTTGGGAAATATAAATAGAGAGAAGGAACAAAAATGAGTCTTCTATACTTAGCTAAGAGTGGTAAAAAACCAACCCAAGTATCTGTTATGGAAGCCCCCAATTTGGTACACCAGAGACAAAGAACTAACAACTTTCAGAAAGAAATGCAATTTATATTGCAATCAATTCAAGAGTCAATAGAGTCACATAGAGAAGATTCAAGAAGAAACCATGAAGAGATTAAAGAGAAATTTAATAAGGTAAATGAGCAAGTTCTTAACTTAAAATTAGAACTGGGGAATCCCCAGAAAATGTCTATAAAGAACGATCAAGGACCCCAGAAAATAGAAGATAGGTTAGAAAAAAACTAGTTTAAAGAGAGAAGATATAAAGGAAGGAAACTTTAGTCTGGCACAGGGAAAGAAAAACACTGAAGACTTTGAGATAATTCTGGAAATAGAAAAGGCACAACATCCCCTAAGATCTCAAAATATGGAGATAAGGAAGAAGATCATTGAGAACAAGTTATAGAGCCTTCAGAAGAAGAATTAGAGACTGAGCAACAAGAAAAGAAAGGAGAAAATGAGGGAAGAGCAGAGTTGGAGCTTTTCAACAAATATGAGTGGGTTGAACTCCCCCTCAGAAATATCTTATTTAACTGGCTTCCCTCACTACAAAGAGTACCCATAAAACATAGGAAAAACTCTTTGATGACTTAAATACATGGATTTGGAAGCCTATCTGGCAAAGAAAGAAAGCTAGAGTTAGACTAAAGAAAATAGAAACCTTGATCTACTACTTGAGTCCCTATATTAGCAAACAGATGTTTGAATATGGTTAGAAACAGATAACATTTTGATACAAAAAGATTATTATATTTAGAGTGATAGGATTTATATTTAGGATGGTATACTCTTCTATGAGATGGGAAACATGAAAATAATAGGATGGCTTGTAACAAGGGAAGCTATTACAATTATGTAATCATTGTTGAGGAAATCGTAATCTATAAAGATATTTTGAATACTGAAGGGAAAACAAAAATGAAATAAGAGTTGGGAAAATGGTATTGGCTTAACAAGGTGAATTTCATTGCAAATAAAATTGAGATATGAACTGGATGGAAAAGATGCTGTTATTCCTTGTCTGGCCTTCAGATGCTTTGGAAAATAGGTTGATCCCCTCCTTGTCAATGCTGCTAACATTGGATATTCTTGCTTTGACAATATATGGAGATGCAGCCTTTTTCTTTCTTATGCTTTACTCTTAGAATTAGATGATACTGGGGGAGGGGGAGGAATGTGATGGGAGTTAGTTAGACATACAATATTGCAATAAGAGATGATAAGGCATGGCGGGATGAAGAACTGGGCGGAAAGCCAGCATTACAAACTAATTGGAGAATGTGATTTATGACTGTTAGTTGTAGGAGGGAATTGTGCTTTGATCTATGTGCCGAGGGGAGGGGAAGTCAAATTTTGGCTTCAACCATGTATGTGCCGATGCCATGTTATTTGAATAAAGATTCTTTAAGGTAAACAATGCCTCGAAGTTCTTTGAAGAGTAACATCTGTTGGAACCATGACACTCCTCTCTGTGACAGCCCCTCAACTATTGGAATACTGCTATCATGTCTCCCCTGGTCCTTCTCTTCACTAGAGTAGCCATGCCCATGTCCTGTAACCATTCTTCATATGTTTTAGCCTCCAGTCCCCTAATGATCTTTGTTGCTCTTCTCTGTACCCTTTCTAGAGTCTCAAAATCTTTTTTATAGTGTGGAGACCAAAACTGGTTGCAGTATTCTAGGTGTGGTCTTACTAAGGCTTTATAGAGTGGTATTAGTACCTCATGTGATCTTCATGGAATCGCTCTGTTGATGCAATTTAGGATTGCATTGGCTTTTTTGGCTGCCACCACATACTGTTGGCTCATATTTAATTGATTGTCCACTAAGACTCCAAGATCCTCAGAAAATAAAAGGAAGAACAATTTCCGGTGACATCGCTGAAGTTAGACCCAGGGAAATGATTCTCCATCCCCTGGGTCTGATATTCTTCTGCTCTTGGGTCCGTTTGGGCCAAAGGCCATCCCGGAGAGGTGGCCACTGAAGGGCGAACCTTTGAGGAACGTGGACTGGCCATAGCTGGCCCACTGAACTCAAAGCAGCCCCTGGAATCAACGGAAGAAAGGCAGACCGCATTTATGCGAGCCGCCATTAATAGCTGATCGTCGGAGATGAAGAAACAGCTGAATTTGACAGCAAGCAGCTGAGCTGGGTGAGAAAATCCTCTTCTTTCTTGCCGATGGTAGATTTGACTTGAAATAGCCTGTTTTTACTTGGAGCGTGTTTAAGCTGCTTTTCAAAAAATAAAAATAAACTTTTACTACAGTAAAGCCTTTTAAGCTCTAATCAATTTGGGAAGCTTGCTCTTTTTTTCTTGAAGATATTTTTTTTTAACTTGGAAAAGCCATTCTAACTATGCCTTTTCTATTAAAACTTTAGTTTTTTTTCTTCACTCTGAATAGTCTTTTTTTTAATTAAGCGTCTGGAAGAGTTACATTGTATCTCCTGTGGTCACATGGGAAAGCTTTTTTTCCTCTTTCCTTTGTCTGATGTTTATTCAGACTGGGAACTTGGCTCCATGCCCAGACACTTGGCTGAACGCCCAGACATTCTTATCTGACCTTGAGACTAGCTCAAAGAGATTTTTTTGTTTTGTTTTTTTCTCTTTTGCTTTGCTCTGGTTGTATAACATAGACTTTTCCCAAGAAGTATTGAATAATAAGGAACTCTGTTTTTTTTTCCTTCTTCCCTGTTGTTGAACAGAATTTGGTGGATTATAAATTGGATATTTTTCTCTACAGTTTTTTTTCTTTCTTCTGGCTTACTACTTTTTTCTCTTTTTTGTTTTTTTGCTTCTTCTCTTTTTCCTTTTTGGATTTCTTTTCTTTTTTTGAATATCTTGTTAGTGGGAGTGTTTTCTGCCTCTCCCTATTTTTTCTACTAATATTGATTTTGTTCTCCTCTGGTTGGCCTTTATTTTTCTTGGATGGTTTTGGGGTTTTTTTTATCCCCCTATTGGAATTATTCTCTCTTTTTTAAAAAAAAATTATCTCCCCTCCTAACAATAGGAGTTTTTTTTTTACTGGATTACAACTGGCCATCGGGCCACCTGGTGGATTATAATATAATACAGCAATTGGAAGATGAGTGCCTCAAATCTGTCTAAGTCGGGGAGGAAAGGATCCTCTGCTCCTGCTTCAACCTCGGCGAGCCCAGTTCCTTAAAAATCTATTACTACACTCTTACAACAAGAAAAAGTGGAAGTTCAACAAAAGGATATCCAGGCGATATTACAAGCAATTGCAGGCCAGGCGGCATCTTCGAATAAAAACCATGAAGACCTGAAAAAGGACCTTGATAAAAACTACGAAGATTTGAAAAATGATCTCATTAAAATGAATCAAAAAATGGAAACCTTCCAACAGGCGATTACAGATAACCAACAAGAATACAAAAAATAGAAGACAAGTCAGTGGAAGTTGACCAGAAACTAGAATCCCTACAAAACGAGAACCAAAGATTGGCGCAAACAAATGTGGAACTGGAAGATAGTTTGGCTGTGATTGAGATGGAAAGAGCATCATATTTCTTAAGATTTCAAAATGTAATAGAAGATAAGGACGAGAATTTGTTAGATTTGATGATTGAGCTACTTGCAGAGCTACTTGGAATGGAAAAGCCCCAAATGAATGGAGAAATAGATCAGGTCTTTAGAGTCAATTCAAGCTATGCCAGAAGAAACAGAGTTCCTAGGGAAGTCCACGTAAGATTCCTCAAAAGATCTACACGAGATGAGATTTTGAGAATAATAAGAGACCAACCACTGAAATACAAAGAAAAAGAATTAGTAGTACTCAAACAAATTCCTAGAAGGATAAGAGAAGCTCGAAGAGATTACCAATTCTTAAAAGGAAATTGTCCGACAAAGGAGTGAATTTTAGATGGCTGGTTCCAGAAGGGTTATTAATCTTTTGGGACTCAAAAAGATACAGATTGGATGCCCCACTCAAAGCAGAGGAATTTTTCAACAACCACAGAGCTTTTTTGGAAAAAGGCGATTCTGAACCTAAGAAACAAGAGGAAGCGAGCGTTGTAGGAGCACCTAAACAAGTGGAGGAGGAAGAACCTAAAAAGACCTATTCAGAGGAAGGAGCAAGACCGAGAGACCAGAGGCAGATAATCTCCCCTAGAAGATTGAGGTCCAGATATAATTGAAGTCATGGAGAAGGCTGGAATTTTTTCAATAAATATAAATGATTTGAATTCTCCTTCAAAGAGGAGAAAAACTTTTACTAGACTACAAAAGTTAAAAATGGACATAATTTGTCTCCAAGAGACACACATCAAGAGACAACATTTTAGAATCTTAGAACAACCAAAAATGGGTAAGCTTTACTGCTCCCTGGCACTTCAAAAGAAAAGAGGTATAGCTCTTTATATAAAAGAAAAGATGAACCCAAAACAAGTTTATGCAGATGAAGAAGGGAGAATATTAATGGTGGAAATTACATTGAATCAAAAACAGATACTGATGGTTGCAATATATGCACCCAATGATAAGCAAGACCAGTTTTATCATCAATTACATAATAAAATAGTGGATTTAAACTACCAAAACCTTTGTATATTGGGAGACTTTAATTCAATAGTTGATGCAACTCGGGACTATAAAAGCCATAAACAAGGCAAAAAAAGGGAAACACTTTATCCAAGGCCTTTTAAAAAATGAAAGAAGAACTGTCCATTCAAGATATATGGAGAGAGATGAACCCAGGAAAATCACAATATACGTTCTATTCAAATAGGCACAAATCTTGGTCAAGAATTGATATGATACGGACATCTTATGATTTGAAAACTATAGTACAAGAGATTGAAATAGAAACTAATATTTGGGCAGACCACAATCCAATTAAAATGACCTGGAAAGGAACTAGGAAAAAATTAAGATGGTCGCTGAATAAATCTATATTGAAAGAAAAAGAATTCCTACAATTAGCAACAAAGGAAATGGAATTTTTCTTTAAAATAAATAAGAAAGGAGAAACCTCCCTCCAAAATGTGTGGGATACGGCCAAAGCATATTTTAGAGGTTTGGCCATAACTTATGTTGCTAAAAAGAATAAACAAAAGAAACAATTACAGCTACAGTTGAAAGAAGAACTTAATAAATTAGAATCTGAATTACAAATTGACCCACAAAAAAAGATTTTGAAGACACAAATGGAATTAATAAAACATAAATTAAACCTAACTGAGATGGACATAATGGCACAGCAGATTAAATGATCTAAACAGAACTTTTTTGAAAATGCTAATAAACTGGGAAGATGGTTAGCATATAGACTGAAAAAAGAAAAAGAAAAAAGAATGGTAAATAAACTACAAGACTCAAAAGGTGAGCTACATTTCCACAATGACAAAAATTACTAAGGCTTATTACGAGACACTCTATAAGGCAGAGGTGGTTTCCAAAGAGGAAATACAGGATTATTTAAAAGGAACTGACCTCCCAAAAGTCCCAGAGAACATTCGAAATATATTATACGAGAAAATATCAATGATGGAGATTACAGAAGCTATAAAAAGGCAAAAGAAGGATAAGACACCGGGTCCTGATGGTCTTCCTGCAGAATTTTATGTAGCTCTACAAGATACAATAAGTCCGATTTTGAAGGAACTGTGCAATGACATTTTCTCAGAGATAAAAATACCAAACTCGTGGACTGAAGCTAATATCACCTTGATACCTAAAGAAGATACTGATTCCACACAAATAAAAAACTATAGACCAATATCGTTATTAAATGTGGACTATAAAATCTTTGCTTCAATAATGGCAGAAAGAATGAAGAAATTTCTGACTGAATTTATCCACACAGATCAAAATGGCTTTTTGCCTAAAAGACAGATAAAGAACAAATTAAGGATTATTCTAAATGTTTTGGAATACTATAAAAGCCACCCAGGGAAACAGATGGCATTTGATATTTCTTGATGCACAAAAAGCCTTTGATAACTTAAATTGGCAATTTATGTTCCAACAGTTGACGGAAATGGATTTCGGCGAAAACTTCATAAATGCAATCCAAGCAATCTATAATAAACAAACAGCAAGGATACTTTTAAATGGAGACTATACAGAAAGTTTTGATATTAAAAAAGGCACAAGAGAGGGATGTCCACTATCTCCCCTGTTATTTATCCTCACATTGGAAGTTCTGGCTAGAAATATTAGGCAGGATATGGAAATCAAAGGATTGGAGATAAAAACTACAAGCTTTTGCAGATGACCTGGTTTTCATTTTGGAGGAGCCACTAGAAACATCTACTAAACTTCTGCAGAAAATAGAGAAATTTGGAGAAGTGGCCGGTTTAAAAATAAACAGGGAAAAGACTAAGGTATTAACAAAAAACCTAACAGATAAACAGAAAACCCAATTTGTAAAAAAGACAAATCTCCAAATAGTTAAAAAAGTCAAATACCTAGGTATCCACTTAACATAAAAATACACAATATTAAAAGAAGATAATTATGAAAGATTATTGAAACAAATGAAAATAGACTTGGAAGTGGAAAAATCTTCAATTGTCATTGTTAGGAAGAATAGCGACAGTGAAGATGAGTATCCTACCGAAGCTACTCTTTCTATTTCAAACAGTTCCTGTAAAATTGGGAAAGAAATTTTTTGATGATTTAAATGCAACAATATTGAGATTTATATGGCAAGGGAAAAAAGCATGAATTAAAATTAAAATGTTACAAGAAGCTAAAGATAGTGGAGGATTTGGACTCCTGGACTGGAGACTCTTACCAAGCAGCCATTCTGCTCTGGCTTAAAGAATGGATAACATTGAGAAATAAAAGACTTCTCTACTTAGAGGGACATGACTTACAATTGGGTTGGCATGCTTTTCTGTGGTATGGGAAAAATAAAGTACACAAATATTTTCAAAACCACACTATAAGGAATGTACTTTTACTAGAATGGGAGAGAATTAAATAAAAAATTTACACTAAAATACCTGAGTGGCTTTCAACAATGGAAGCGTTCACTTACCCAAATCTAATCAATTATGATAAACTTGTCACCTATAAAGACATTTTGGATAAGGACAGAAAACTTAAAGACAGGCAAGACCTTCAACAACAAGGTATTGACTTACCATGGTGGCCTTATTTGCAAATTCAAACAAGATATGAAAAAGATGCAAAGTCAATGGGATTTTATAAAGAACAGATACAACTTGATAAAATACTTTTGAAAACAGACGAAAATTTGATTAAGAAACTCTATAAATTCCTCCTAAACTGGAAGATGGAAGAAGAACAAGTAAAAAAAACAATGATAGTTTGGGCAAAATGTTTTGGATATTCTATACATTTAGAAGACTGGCAAAAGCTTTGGGATAGAAACATCAAACTTACCAAAGCAGCCTCGTATAAAGAAAATTTATATAAAATGTTTTATAGATGGCATATGACACCAGTTAGATTAGCGAAAATGTTTAAAAATGTATCAAATAATTGTTGGAAATGTAAACAAAAACCAGGTACCTACTATCATATCTGGTGGGTATGTCCTAGCGCTAAGAAGTTTTGGTTTAAGATTCATATATGGCTGGAAAAGATGACTAAATTACAGATAGAATTTAAGCCAGAACTGTTCTTGTTGGGAATACTAGGACTTAATTATGGAAAAGAGAATGAATATTTAATATTACATGTATTGACAGCTGCAAGAATAGCATTTGCCCAATTCTGGAAAAATGAAAACTTACCATCTGACCAGATTATAATTACAAAAAATTTAGAATGTGCAGAAATGGACAGATTAACCTTAGAGATTAAAGAGAAAGAAGACTCAGTTTATTTTAAAACATGGGAAAATTTTTATCAATGGTTAGCAACACGATCTAGCGAGAAAGGATTGTGAAATTTAATAGGATGAATGATATCTACTGACTAGCTACTATTTTTATGATTATCGCTACTGTTATTGATTATAGTTATTTACCATTACATTAATTACTGTTATTTAATATTTGTATCCGGACGACAGTCTGCTTCCTAAGTGTGGAATTATTGCTGGGGGCAATCCCATTTTTGTACCTACCCTTACCCAATCCCACTCCTGAACCCTACCCAATACCCATACTGATCCCATCCTTTCCTCATCCTCGTAAAACCTAATAAAATATTTATATAAAAAAAAGACTCCAAGATCCCTCTCACATTTACTGCTATTAAGACTGGTTTCAACTAATCTATATGTGTACTTTTGGGTAAGTGTAAGACTGTCAGAACCCATATTATTAAGGGGGCTCTTTCTAATTCTATTTCCCACAATGGAGTTAACACCTGTTTGAAATGACCGGATGAATTATTGGGGTGGGGTTTGCTGGGGACTCTTTTAACCTACTGATCTGAGCAGGAAACCCTCAGATCCTGTCTATTATGCCTGCTGTCAGCTTCTCCTAATAAACATTCCTTTTGTAAGAAACTGCTTCCACGAATTCTGCTTTCTTGGGATGAGGTTTTGAAGTGGGCCCTGACATTAGACAGGATCTGCAGTAAAAGTCAGCCCAGAAGGAAGACCCTTACCGGAGGACTTGGCAAACAATGTTGGATATTGGAATGGAGAGGGAAGAACCTGCAATGGGGGGGGGGGAAGCCACCCACTGAGCAGATCCCTGCAAATACTCCAGCTCTGAATCCTCGAGCTCATTGGAAGAGGAAGTGGTCACAGAACACCGCCACAAGCCCAGGAGGTCAATGAAGTTTGTCGGGAAGAATGAGGACTAGGAGAAGAAAGCCAGGAAGGTGACGCTCAGACGAGGCAGTCATCAACCAGGTTGGAAAGCTGAGATGGAGAGGTCTCTCCACCTTAGTGAAGATGAGAAGGACCGGTCGCTGCACTCCAGCTGAATGCTGGAACAAGTGATCGACATGATGAAAATAGTCCTTGACTCCATGAGAGGAGAGAAAACTGACCCATTCTGGGGCACCATTAGCCTAGGCTCCACAGAAGGGAGAGATGAAGGTGGAACTGAGCCAGCAGACCCAGGGTGCAAAACTCCCCAAACCCAAATTGTATTCTATGAGCCTGCAAGAATTGGAGGAGATGCAGAAATTCATAGACAAAAATTTAGAAAGGGGTTGGACTAGATGACCTCCAAGGTTCCTTCCAACTATATTATTATTATTATTATTATTATTATTATTATTATTATTATTATTATTATTATTATTATTATTATTATTATTATTATATCAAGCCGGCAAAGCCAAAAATAGCCGCCCCTGTACTGTTCTGAGAAAAGAAAGATGGGACTCTTTGCCTCTGTGTGGACTATAGACCTTTGAACGCAGTGAGTGAAAGCAATCTATACCCTCTTCCCCTCATGAAAGAGATGCTTTCCCACCTATCAAAAGGGAAAATCTTCTCAAAGCTAGATTTGAGAGAAGCCTATTACTGGATCAGAATAAAGGAGGGGGACGAATGGAAGACAGCTTTCAATTGCCCCTTATGATGTTACCAATTTCGGGTTCTACCTTTTGGGTTACAAGGAGCACCCACAGTATTTATGCAGTTGATAAATGATGTACTATGGGAGCACCCGTACAAAGGGGTGCTTGTTTACCTAGATGACATCTTGATATTCACTGACACTATGGAAGAACATGTGAAGCTGGTCAGAGCGGTCCTAAAAAAAACTCCAGGCAGCTCACCTTTATGCCAAGCTATCTAAATGCAAATTCTATAAGGAGAGAATCGATTATCTGGGATATCGCATATCACCAAATGGCATAGAGATGGACCCCGAGAAGGTCCGAGCAGTACTAGAATGGGCTCCGCCCTGCACCAAAAAGCAATTGCAGAGTTTCTTTGGTTTCACTAACTTTTACCAGCAATTCGTCCCTTCCTTTGCCCAAATTGCATTACCAATTACGAACTTACTGAAAACCAAAGGGGAGGGGAGGGGAAGGCCAAGTCAACCATTAAAATGGACAGTAGAATGTCAAGCTGCATTCAAAAGGCTTAAAAGACTTTTTTCTGCGGAACTGGTTTTGAGATACCCCGATACTGACAAACCTTTTGTAATTCAGGCTGATGCCAAAAATGTAGCCTTGGGGGCTGTACTTTTGAGGGAAAACGATGAGTGGACATTACAACCCTGTGCTTACTCATCAAGAAAGCTCACAGAGATGGAACAAAGGTGGGTGGTCTGGGAGAAAGAGGCCTATGCAGTACAATGGGCTCTTCTCACTTGGTGGAACTTTCTGGAGGGGAACAAAATTCCTTTCCAAGTGTGGACTGACCACAAGAACCTGGAAGCACTAAAAATGCCCAGGAAATTAACTCCTAAACAAGTAAGGTGGTCGCAACATTTCCACCAATTTAATTTCACATTAAAATGCTTGCCAGGGGGGACTTTTTAGCAGACACGCTGTCCAGAATGCCAGAATACAACAGCACCCAAAGTGATGTAACAAAGCCACTCATGTGGAATAAACAACTGGCAGCACAAGTCACCACCCAAGCACAAGCCAAACTCCCAAAACCTTTAGCAAGCCAAGCAGGAATCGAGTTCAAAAAAGCACTAGAAACGGATGAATGGTTCCTAAGCCATAAGAACTTGTGCACCATGACTGATGATCTACCATGGGTTGGAGGAAAATTGTACATACCCAAAAGCCAGAGACTAACATTCATGCAATTGTGCCATGATTTGAAGTCTGCTGGCCATTTCGGGTTTGTGAAAACATTGCATCTGGTCAAAAGGCAATTTTGGTGGCCATCAATAAAAAAGAGACTACAAGGGAAGTCACCTGGTTTACTGCAACCGGTAGCAACCCCCTCAGCATCCTGGAAGGAGATTTCCATGGATTTTATCGTGGAGTTACCAGAGAATGGGGGAAACACAGTCATCTGGGTCATAACAGACTTATTTTCCAAACAAATACATTTTATTCCCTGCTCAAAGATCCCTAGTGCAAAGACACTCGCAAAACTATTGGTTCAACACATATACCAACTTCATGGAGCCCCACAGCACATCATATCCAATAGAGGAGTACAATTCACATCAGAGTTCTGGAAAGCGTTCCTAAGCCTGTTATGAACCACCCAAAGACTATCATCTAGTCATCATCCGCAAACAAATGGTGGGACTGAATGGTCGAACTCAGTACTGGAACAATACTTAAGGTGCTTTATTAATTACCAGCAGGACAACTGGACTGACCTACTCCCGTTCACAGAACTTGCCTACAACAACGCAGTCCATTCCAGCACAGGCTACACTCTCTTTCAAGTAGCAACAGGACAGAGTTTTAACCTGATGCCAGAACTTTTGTCAGTTGACCCTGCAATCCCTTCTGTAAAGGAGTGGATCACGCAACTCAAGAATACCTGCCCAGTAGTCAGAAAAGCCCTAGATGAAGCTAGGCAAGCATATAAAATGCAGGCTGATAAAAAGAGAGTTGAGCCAAAACCTTTTAGTGTGGGGGAGAAGGTTTACTTGTCCATCAAATACCTAAAATCCCTACAACCCTCTAAGAAACTAGGACCCAAATATGTAGGGCCACTCCCTATTACCAGAATCGTAAACCCTGTCACAGTAGAATTAGAACTCCCAAAATTCCTTAGACAGATTCATCTGATTTACCACTGCAGCCTTCTAAAACGTGAGCAACAGTCACCGTTAAGACCAGCTGTTGCTCCTCCCCCTCCTTCCATTATTGTGGAAAGGGAACAGCATTTTGAAATTAAGGAAATTCTAGATTCCAGAAAACACCATACCTCTACCCAATACCTAGTAGCATGGACACATCTTCCACCCTCCCAAAATGAGTTGGTCCACAAACGCCATGTTAAAGCCCCTAAGCTCGTTAGACAATTTCACACAGCATATCCTAACAAACTAGACTAATCCATGTCTTTTACTTGTCTCTGTTTTCCCACAGGTGGATCTCTCTTTCTTTTAAGGTGAGCAGGATGTCAGAACCCATATTATTAAGGGGGCTCTTTCTAATTCTATTTTTTCTATTACTTTGGGTTCTGTCATACTCCTGGAGGGGAGGAGGGGAAGACGTTGCGGGCTATCTCTTTGTTTCTCTCTATCGCTACAATGTATCCCTTTTGCTGTCTCTGCATACTTGCTCTTTGAACTGTCTCTCCCTTGATGTTTCCTTGGGGTGAGAAAGGAATGTGCCTCCGGACATCTGGCTTATCTCCCATTTCAGAAGGAAAGGTGCGAAGCCCCAACAATATTGCTATGAGCCTGGGAAAGACCGGTGTTATCAGCTCATTCCCACAATGGTCTTAACACCTGAGGATTGGCCCATTCAAAATGACCGATAGAACTATTGATCTGAGTGGGAAACCCTCAGATCCTGTCTATTATCCCTGCTGTCACCTTCTCCTAATAAAAGTTCCTTTCGGAAGAAACTGTTTCCATGAGTACTGCTTTCTTAGGATGAGGTTTGAAGTGGGCCCTGACAAAGACTTTACTTTTCTCTACATCACAGGTGTCAAACTCAATCACGTCATGTGATGTATCATGACGTATCATGATGTTTTTTCCCTTTGTGGAGCCAGGGGGCATAGCCTGCGCATAACGCATCTGGCCTGTGGGTCACCAGTTTGACACCCCTGCTCTACATTGAATTTCATTTTATTAGTGTTCAAGACTGTCAAGATCCATCTGGATCTTGAGCCTATCATCTAGGGTGTTGACTATTTGTGCCAGCTTAGTATCATCTGCAAATTTGATAAGTTCTATTCCCTCATCTTAGTCATTTATGAAGATATTGAACAGTCTGGGCCTAAGACAGAACCTTGTGGTACCCCACTGCTTACTTTCCTCCATGTAGATGTAGTACCATTAAGGACAACTCATTGAGTATGGATTGTCAGCGAGTTACAAATCCATCTGATGGTGATGCTATCTATCCCACTTTTTTCTAGCTTTCCAAGAAGTAAGTTGTGGTCTACTTTGTCGAATGCCTTGCTGAAGTCTAAATATATTATGTCCACAGCATTTTGCTGGTCTACTAATTTAGTCACTTGGTCAAAGAATAAAATAAAATTGGTTTGCCATGATCTGTTTTTAACAAACCCATGCTGGCTTCTAGCTATAACTTTATTTGTTTCTAGAAGTTCACAGATCTGTTCGCATATTGTCCTAGTGGACAGTCACTTAAATATGAGCTAATGCTGTGCAGCAACAGCCAAAAAAGCCAATGCAATCATATGCTGCATCAATAAAGATATAGAATCAAGATCATGCGAAGTTCTAGAACCACTTTATTATGCCTTAGTAAGTCCACAGTTGAAACTGCATCCAATTGTGGTCACCCCATTATAAAAAATGGAAAGGATACAGAGAAGATAAAAATGATTAGGGGGCTGGAGGCTAACACATATGAAGAACAGTTACACAAATTGGGTATCTCTAGTCTAAGGAAAAGAAGGATTAGGGGTAACAGGATAGTAATACTCCAATATTTGAGGGGCTCCTACAAAGATGAAAGGGTCAATCTATTTTCCAAAGCACCCGAATGCAAGACAAGAAGCAATGGTTGGAATCAAGAAGAGAATCAACCTAGAAATAAGAAGAAATTTCCTAACAATGAGAGCAATCAGCCAATGGAATAGCTTGCCTTCAGAAGTTGTGGGTGTTCCATCACTAAAGGCTCTCAAAAGAGATTGCATAATCATTTGTCTGAAATGGTATAGGTTTGAGCAGGGGGTTGGACTAGAAGACCTCCAAGGTCCCTTTCCACTCTATTATACTATGGTGTATTGTCTATGAGATCAGGAGCAGGAGGAAGAAGTGAGCAGCTAACAGTTGACTACTGGTCATCCCAGATTAGGGAGTTCCATTAGTAGAATAAAAAAAGATCTACCTTGCACTTGCTCAAGTGTTCCCTTCTGCTATAAGAAGAGATACTTTTCTTAAGGAGTGAAATATTTCCTCTCAAAATACTCTTGTGTTGGTTTAAAATCCCCTTCTTATGTAAATAGCAGTGGGTTAGGGTTAAGGTTACTGCTGGTTTTGTGGCTTTCTCTTAGTGTGAAAAAGCCCCTTAGCAGGAGGTCCCTCATTGTATCTCATTTGGGATAGGACTGAAGTGTCACCTGCCATGGATTTTATAGAGTCAGAGAGATAATTTCAAAGTGAAACACAAGACATTGCCCCATACTCCTAGTGACCTTACAACATAATGTCTGTCTTCACAGTATTATGAGTTAGTTATGCAGTAAACATCATCTTAGATGCAAACAAAATACGGCTACCCATTATTTTCCTGGAACATAATTGTGGGCTGCCACCTGGGGGAAGTATGTATTTATGTACAGTAGCAACAGGCTTAGCTCCTTGGATCATCAGGAAGAGCCAGTAGGTATAGGAATTTCTCACTCTTCCGTTGGACTCTTTGATTCACCTGAATAAGAAGGGCTAGAGATGATAGGAGAACATTTCAGGGTTTACTAGACCCAAACCTCCTTTCTTCTCCCTGCCAGTGATAGAATTGGAGTTAGAAAAGGCTCTTTGCCTTGAGGGTGGAGCCCATTTCTGTGGACTCTTCCCTGCCAACTTTGCCCTCACATACAGTGAATATTAGTGGGTCAGTGAGACTACAAATGGCAAAAGTAGCCGCTCTGAAAAGAAAGTCAATTATTAGTAATGTAGTTCTTTGCTCAAAAACCACAAGAAGCAGTTAGAGGCCAGCTGTATTTCTAAAAGTGCATTGAAGTCTAGAAATAATGCTGAGCTCCTGGTATTACCCCAGAAATGGTCAATTATCTTGTGTAATGAGTACTGTATGTGAAGAGAGGGAAATGAGGACATCTCAGGGACAAACTGACATGTTGTTTAACAATAAAATGTCAAGCTATGAAGATCCCTTGCTTCAGAACTGCCATGATGCTTCTAGCTTGCCTACAGTCTGGGGGGAGGGGGAGAAGGTTTAGTACGCACAGGTGGTTGCTATCAGTGTGAGAGCCAAGGTCATTGAAGAGATGTTTTGGCAAATTGAGGTTTTCTTCTCAAACAATGTGACCTGAACTGTCAGAGAGGGGAGGGAAGGTTTTACCCTTTTAATTAATTTTTTCCTGCCATATTGGCAGAGCTGGTATTCTTTCTACTGTGCTGATATGCTATGCCTAATAAAGCTTTACATTAGAGATCGCAAAGTCTCTGGTGGATTTAATTTGTTGGGCTTTTTAACCGGAACCTTGACATAAAATTAAATAAGGTAAAGAATACAATAATATTCACCATATGATGCCGTTATGCACCTAGTGTTAGAGCCATATTAAATATTTCAACATTTATCTGAAACATAATTGTGGGCTTCCAGCTGAGGGAAGTATGTATTACCTGTTGTAGCAACAGACTTGGTTACCTGAATCATCAGAAATATTGAGTAATTACAGGAATTCCACACGGACTCTTTTATTCAAATGAATGAAAACCACTAAAGGAGATGGGAAAAAACATATTGAGGTGTATTAGGCTATCCCACCTCCTTTGAACTCCATGCTGTGAAGAATTGATTTGAGAAAGGTTCCTAAACATGAGGAATGAGGATAAAAGTGGAAAAGGGAAATCTAGCTGATTTCTGTGTTACATGTACCCTGCCTATATTGTAAAAAATGCTGCATTAAAAGGCTAATAAAGAATGGATATATGGGGCTTCCGGTTCCGTATCACGGCGCCAGCAGACGCGCAGAGAGACTGCTCTCCCCGCCGTCCGGTTTCCCTTCTTCGGGAGACCCTGGAAAGGGTTGAAAGTCGCCCTGCAGGGGCGACCACTATTGGGGAGGACCCTTTCTAGATTATGGAGGGGCGGCAGCCCCTCTGTTTGATCTAAGGCAGCTCCTCAGGATCGAAGAAGAAAAGAGCGTCCATTAACATGGCCGCTCATTAAGTTGCACCAGCCGAAAACCAAATTTACATCTAAGCACATCGTGGAGGATTCAGGTGAGACCCTTCCTTTCCTCTTTGGTACCCTAATTACCTTCCTGTGAAAGCCTTTTCAAACCTCTCCCCTGCTTTCAATGCAGCAGCGTTTCTATACTTGGGAATTTAAACATTGAAGGAAAGAAAAGAATAAGTAATTTTAATAACTAAATAACTGGATTTTTGATTTTCGGATACCTTTGGGATTTTAAAAGATCTAATTACTAAGACTTATTATTTCTCTAACCATTTATTTTGGAAAATATCCCCTTTTTTCGGCTTTTTTTAATCAAAAGACTAACTGGCATCTAGGAAAAGATTTTGTGGTCGAAGTGGGACATCTTGTGGCAAAAACTGGCACAGCAATTGTTTTGTTTTCTTCTCTCTTTTTTTTTCAATTGTGAGGCCTGTTGACTCTCTTGATTTGCCCTTCATAATATCAAAAAAGATAAGATTTGGAAACAGCTGGGTGATGAAAACAGCTTTAGAAAGCGTGGAGGTGGACATTGGCTGATCTTTACTAAACATAGCCTCCACCAAAAGACTATCGCTAATCACCATGGAAATGGAGGGAATCTACCCACAACTTAATCATAAACTTATACTTCAAAAAATCCTTGAAGCCACCGAGCTAATAAAATCCCAAGTGAAAGCTGAAGATGTTTTCACCAAACTACAGATTGAATCCCAGACCCCAGCTGTTCAACTTACAAGCCAAAAAATAATAGAAGAGGAACAATTTAACATCAAAGAGGATTCTACTCAACAGCATGTACAACTTACAGAGAACTTTGACAAACAGATACTGATGCCAGCTAAAACACCTGTAACTCCAAAAGCAACAGGAATTGATCTACAGACATATCATATTGAGAACTTAGACAACGTGGATGACCAAACAACAATTACAACACCGGATATGACTCTTTGCTTTACTCAGAAAGAAGAGGAAGACCAGACTGAATTGATGACAAGCATTTTAAACCAAATATGGAGATTTGAACTATTAGAGCAACAACCTAATAACTACAAAGGGGCCAGTTTCATTGAAAAACTGATAACTGGATGTTCTCCCTTGATTCAAACAATATGTGTGGGAATCAAGGAAGATACACTGGAGGATTTAAGGGCATTGGTATGGAAGCCTGCTTGGCATAAAAAGAAATCCAGTTAGATTTAAAAATGGGATTAAAAAATTCATTTAACGGTTAAGCAGCTTTTCTTTTAGAGATTTTGACTGATCTTAGAGATATTGACTGATTTAATATGTAGGATTCAGATTTATAATGGAAATTAAAATAATTTGTTAGATTATAGCCTTAATGGTTATAGGGAAATGGATTTGTGATAATGAAAGATATGTTATTAGTATATGAGGAGTTATTAGGATGAGAAATAGAATATATTGGTGAATAAAGAAAGAATTTAAATTTTGGAATAATATTTGTATTTTAGTCATGAGAATTAGTTTATAATGAAATGAGGGAAACTAAATCTATCCGAATTATAAATAGTGGTTATAAAAAGCTAAATTGGAATATGATAATTGGAATTAAATAAAACGTAAAAACAGGACTTGGATATGTATAACTAAAATGTTATTGATAAATGTATAGATTGATTGAACTTTAGCTAGAAATGTACTAATATGAATGTGATATAATACCTAAGGGAAATAGAGAGGGAACCTTTATTGATGTAAACTGAGATATCTATGTATCACTCTGTTATTGGATTATTGATTACCCTATCACCACGCTGCTTCCTAATTACCTGGTTGTTAAAATTTGAAAAATTAATAAAATTTGTTTAAAAAAAAAGAATGGATATATGTAAACTATTGGTCCAAGACTTACTCTGAAAATTACTATTTGTTTTTTAATAATTCTTTTCAGTGAAGTCTGATTCATAGCTGAGATTTTAACATTTTATAGGATGATTTATGCCACTAGTTAAATATTTACATCCCCTTATAAATTTAGACATTGTAATAAAAAAGAAGTAGAAAGTGTGTGAATGAAAGTTGAGGGGGGGGAATTAAATGGGTTCAGGCTTGTATGGATACTGGTTCTGCAAATTATGTTTTCACCTGTGTACATTGTTAGATCACACCCCTTTATTAGCATATGTATAATAGTGTCCCCAATAGTATCCCTCACATGTTGGCTGTGTCTGTTTGTCTGCATCAGGTCCTATGTGACTCACCCTGTGTGGTTTTGTTGTGTAGTCTATCTATTTGTTTAGGTGGTATCTAAAATCAATTTCATAACATCTGTTGGTTTGTCTATTTAACAAAAAGAATGGGCCAGGAAAGGATCCTCTCTCTCTTGCAGATTTCCTATTGCTACATCTTCATTTCCTTTATCAAGATCCAGGCTGTGCTGAAATTAAGTCATCAGGCAAAGTCATTCTTATTCTAAGTTGTATCCAATGCTATTTAACTTGAGAAAAAATAAGAATTTTTTTTCTCTCCTTTCCAAGATCTTAGTGAATAGCTTAAATTTGATTTTATACTATTTCTGCCCAAGCAACTACATTAGCTGGAAGACATCAGTGGCAAAGTAATCGCTACAATAAATAAATAAACCAAAAGGGAAGAATGAGACTGTGTGAAATTATACAGAAACATACTGCTCCCAGGTACTTTTTAAAGAAGTTGTACAATGTCTGCAATGCTCATTTAGCTTTATTTCAAGAAATATTTGCCAAATTTTACTTCAATGCACAAATGTTTTAAAGTTTGATGGGTAGCAATTTGATTTATATAAAGAAAGATAAAGCGATAGCAGGCGGTAATCTCAGGTCATTGGCCATATCTTGAAGATATCCATGGTCGTAGATGGAGATGGCATTATTTTCCAGGTCAGCTATACAAATGAGAAAAAATAATAAGTTGATCAAAGTGAGTTTAAAGTAAATTCTTTGCTTTTCAAAGCTTTGTGAATGCAAATAATATCAGGCAGAGAATCTCATTATGTACTGTATCTGTAGAATCTCTATTAGAGGAGAGTTTTCTTACCTTCTACAGCACCACTTTTCCCATGGACAGTCGTACTTCGCAAGGCCAGTGCCAGGACGACACTTGTACTGGCAGCTTCCTCCTGCATGACGACAGCTGCGTTGGGCATTCCCTACGAAAAGAAAAAGAGGAGACAGGTAAATGATGAGTAAAGATTCCTTAATATCTAAATACATTTTTCATTCCAAGACACTACCTTCTTCTACAGAATTGCAGGATTCCTTTATCAATTTATAATTTTATTCATTTATAACATAAAAATATGAAAATAAAAAGCAAATAGTAAGGAACAACAATAGGGAAAGAGGAAAAAGGAAAATGTGGAAAGTGGGGGGGGGGGAGAAACAAAAGGTGTTGACTTCCGATTCCCTCTGTTGCAGTAAAATAACGCATTAAAATCGAATCTCAACTTTTTACATTTCTGTAGTAGTGTGAACTAGCCATTTCTCTCAGAACAAGTCAGTCTAGTCAGTAAACCCCAAAATCATAGTATCATTTTTTCCACCTCAAGCACAAAGTCCAGAAGCAGTTTCCAAGTAGAAACAAAAGTACTTATATTCTTTTCTTTTATCAAAACTGTCAGTTTAGCCATCTCTGCTAACTCCATCAGCTTTTGTAACCATTCATCCAAGGTGGGAATGGAAACATCCTTCCAAGAATTGCAGGATTCCTAGGACTACAGCAAGTTTTCTCTGACCACAGAGATCCATTTCTGCTGATCTCCTGCAGCAGCTCAAATAAATCAGCTATTAACCCAGGTTTGAAGTCTGACTCAGAGATGAATTAGCTGGTAAGCCTACATCTATTAATGTAGGAGGGAAGAAACAATCTGGTTCATATGAAGGATAGACCTTGCTGTGATATATTTCTCTCCAGTATTGCCATGGATCCTTGCTGAGTTACAGTGGCCAGTTGCATTGTGTGTTTTCGATGAAGACCTTGAGTGAGAAGGTTTAACTTCCTTTGGCTTTCTTCCTCTTCTCTTAATGTTTCTATCATTGCTCTTTTCTGTTCTTCAAATGCTGTGCATTTATGATATTTTGCTATACTTTCTTCTCTTTTCCCCACATTTAGTACAAATATATTCACTAGGTCATTGAGAGAGAGAGAGAGAGAGAGAGAGAGAGAGAGAGAGAGAGAGAGAGAGAGAGAGACTGGTCCAAATTCACTCAGTCAGCTTTCAGGCCTAAGGTGGGACTAGAACTCAGTATCCAGAATTGTAGTATTTTGCTCTAATAACTAGATCAAACTGTTTCTCCATTGTGCCTCCTTATTCAAATAGAACATATTTGGCTGAGAATTTGGTAAACCAATACTAAAGTGAAGCAAATCAACAAAAATAAGCTACAATAACAAAAACCCCAATAAAGTTCTTTCAAGAATTGTGAATCAAAAGAAAAATCAATGGCATATTTTTCAAATGTTTGGAGGCTCATGTTGTCAATAGTCTATACTGTTCAAAGCTATTTCTGTAAAGTAAAACAAAAAGATGTTGAAAATTATCCTGCTTTCAGGATAAAACACTCCTTGTTTTAAAAGGAGTGATTTACCAATCCTTTGTAAATTATCAGTAATTTTGTTTCTTACCTGGTTCAGACAGGAATGCAAGGAAAAGAAATGCGAACAGCAGGTAAAGGATCTTCATGCTGAGACTGGTTCTGGACCAAATCTTACTCCTGGGACAGACATGGCTCTCTATTTATGGAGTTGTAATGATTGCATCATATCATCTCAGTGAATTATTGCAAAATAGTTCTTACATGAGGCAATGGTGCATCTTCCTTGCATTGAAACACTCCTGTTTGTTAGCTGTTACAAAAGCCCTTAGAAGAGCAGCAGACTTAGTTGAACATCTAACCTGCTATGGTTGTAAAAGATTGGAGGCTCAGGACTTGCAATGTCCTAATGGGGCAAAGAAAATCCCTTACTGAATTGCTGCCCAAACTCTACAGTCCACTATGATAATGTTCGGCCATGTTCACTAATGGCTGGTATTTTGGAAGAGCCCTTAGAACCAAGTGGTAGAAATCTGGGGTTGGCACTGCTATCATGGGTGACACATTTTTATGGGTGGGTTTGCTCTGCTTCTTGGTGGGTCTTTGTGGAACTCAGATTAAGCACAGGCTGATTTTTCATTGAAGTATTCCTCCCTCATCCAGGTGATTTCTATTTCTCTGAAGACAGAGAATATATGCAGAGTTGGAAATATTCCTGCAGCCTTAATGGAGGGTTATTAGGAGTCCTGTGGGACACAGAAGATTAACTGAAATTGAGAAGGAGAGCTGGGTTCCAAAAGCTGTGAGTATTGGTTACATTGAATGTTTCCTGCTGCTTCAGCTACAAAGGATCTCAAGGGGGCCATATTTTTTATTACTTATCTCTAAATTTCAGTGGCTTTATATGGCTTTACACTTAGGCAAGAAAAAATGAATGCACAGGTATAGAATAGGTGATTCGTGGCTCAATAGCAGTAACTGTGAGAGCTTGGCTCCAGATGTTTTGGGTGCTCCATCACTGGAGGTTTTTAAGAATAATTTGGAAAGCCATTTGTCTGGAATGGTACAGGGTTTCTGGCTTGAGCATGAGATTGGACTAGACGGTCCCTTCCAACTCGGTTATTCTGTAAGTTCTGTTGGTTCTGAGGTGTCACATCCAGTTGCCATGGATGCTGTAGAAATTTAGAGATGATTTCAAAGTGAAGCACAAGCATTTTCCCATACCCTGAATAACACAGTAACTTAAAACCTGTTTTCACAAAACAAAATAGTCAGACTTAGTTATATATAAAATCATCCTAGTTTCACAAACTAAATATTTGCCTATTTTTCAACATCTTTTTCTCTTCTATTTTTTTTTCTCCCAATCTGTCATACAATTGCTCTGAGAAAGGATCCTTAGAGTGAAGGATGAGAAGAAGAATAGAAAAAAAAGCTACTGAAAGATTTAACAATTTCTGTATTAGATGCAGAAATATAAAACAGAAAATGTTAAGTAATCAAGATGCAAAGAATTGCTGCAGTGAAAAAGTATACTTGGAGGGTCCCTCAGGGAGTCAAGTATTGAGCCTGGTTGTTGGTGAGCAATGGATTGAAAGAGGGTTAAGGATACACTCCAGGAAATGAGTGGGAAAGGTGGTTATTGAGCCACATCTCCTAAGCTTTGCCTTGAGGGTTGGAGCCAATTTCTCTGGACTCCCATCGAATAGCCTTGATGCAGAACCTCATAGAAGATGAACATGCAAAATTAGAAATCAATTAACCACAGGTACACTAAATAGTAGGAGACCAGTGAGACTGAAAATGGTAACATTGGCAGCCCTAAAAAGAAAGGAAATTAATATTTAATAATGTGGTTCTTTGCCCAAGAACCACAGAAAGCAATTAATGAGGAAATTGTGGAAGTCAGTTGCATCAATAAAAGTGCCTTGAAACCTTGAAATAATGTCAAACTCCTGCTATTCCCCAAGCAACGGAGAATTAATTTGTGTAATGAGTCGGTGCAGCAACGGTAATGAGGAAACCACAGATGCAAACTGACTTGGTGTTTAGTAATCAAGTTAAGTAAGGAAAAGAATAATAAAATAAGTGGAGACTATTACTTAAATTTAGGTTTAAAAATAATTGAGGAACACTGTTTGAAAAGAAGCTGCCTAAATTTCTGTGTGAAGAAGTTGATTTTGTTCGGCAGTTGTTAGAAAGGCATTTGAATTGACCAGGGCTTTTATTTATTCATACTTATGGCATTTTGTTGTTTGGGACTAATAGTTAGGCTTGAGAGAAGGAACATTATAATAATAATAATAATAATAATAATAATAATAATAATAATAATAATAATAATAATAATAATAATAATAATAATAATAATAATAATAATAATAATAATAATAATAATAATAATAATAATAATAATAAATAATAATAAAGTTGGAAGGGACCTTGGAGGTCATCGAGTCCAACCCCCTGCTCAGGCAGGAAACCCTATACATTTCGGACAAATGGCTGTCCAGTCTCTTCTTAAAAACTTCCAGTGTTGGAGCATTCACCGCTTCTGGAGGCAGTTGTTCCACTGGTTAATGTTCCTAAACTGTCAGGAAGTTTTCTCCTCAGTTCCAGGTTGCTTCTCTCCTTGATAGTTTCCATCCATTGCTTCTTGTCTGCCCTCAGGCGCCTTGGGAGAATAGCTTGACTCCCTTTCTTCTTTGTGGCAACCCCTGAGATATTGGGAAACTGCATCATCGTCACCAGTAGTCCTCTTTTCATTAAACTAGACATACCCAATTCCAGCAAACGTTCCTGATATGCTTTAGCCTCCAGTCCCCTAATCATCTTTGTTGCCCTTCTCTGCACTCTTTCTAGAGTCTCAACATCTTTTTTACATCGTGGTGACCAAAACTGGATGCAGTATTCCAAGTGTGGCCTTACCAAGGCATTGTAAAGTGGTATTAATACTTCACGTGATCTTGATTCTATCCCTCTGTTAATGCAGCCCAGCACTGTGTTGGCTTTTTTGGCAGCTGCAGCACACTGCTGGCTCATATTTAAGTGATTGTCCACTAGGACTCCGAGATCCCTCTCACAGTTACTACTATTGAGCAAGGTACCCCCTATACTATACCTGTACATTTGGTTTTTCTTGCCTAAATGTAGAACCTTACTTTTTTCACCATTGAATTTCATTTTGTTAGATAGCGCCCAATGTTCAAGTCTGTCCAGGTCCTCCTGTATCTTAAGCCTGTCTTCTGGAGTGTTGGCTATTCCTGCCAGCTTGGTGCATCCGCAAATTTGATGAGTTCCCCATCTATCCCCTCGTCCAAATCATTGATGAAGATGTTGAAGAGCACTGGCCCCAGAACAGAGCCCTGGGGCACCCCACTGCACACTTCCCTCCATGTAGATGCGGTTCCATTGAGGACCACATGCTGAGTACGGCCGGTCAGCCAGCTACGAATCCATCTGGTGGTGATGCTGTCTAACACACATTTTTCTATCTTATCAAGTAGTAGGTTGTGATCTACTTTATCAAATGCCTTACTGAAGTCCACAGCATTCCTCTGATCCACTAATTTTGTCACTTGGTCAAAGAATGCAATAAGGTTTGTCTGGCATGATCTGTTTTTGACAAACCCATGTTGGCTTTTAGTAGTGATTTTGTTTGCCTCTAGGTGTTCGCTGATTCGTTGTTTAGTTTCAGTTATCTCAGTTAACTTGCCACATGGAAAGTGAAGCAATGCTACCAGATTCCACAATACTGCCATATGCCAGTAATACTTCCTTTTATATTAAGCCTCATGATTCCATAGGTTTTCCTGCTCAGACAGATTTTTTTAGTATTGGCAATTGTTTCTTTGGAATTAACTTGGTAATTGCACTGATGTCATATAGGCAAAAGAAGAAGGTAATTCAAGAAGTACTTTAGCGCTTTTAGCATTTTTATTATATTATGACTTTTATCATTCAAATGATGGAACTTAGTGCAAAGCTTCATGAGGACATTTCACATATCCTGCTTCCACCCCCATAATCCCTCAAAGACATTTTTAAATCAACCAAGTTAACCTCCTCTGCAATACTGAGAAGAATTTGTGGTGCTTCCCTGTCTGAGAAGAGGGCAGTTTAATACGTCACATGTTTCTTCCTCCAAATCTCTCACAAAGCTGTTTGAATTTGATCCCTGATTATTCACACTGTAGTGCAGAGAATGTGAGGAGAACACCATAAAGTGTTCAAACTTGGCCAATAGGAAACTATTGGTTGTTTGGTTTTTTAAAATGGGTTTTATGAAAAACTATGTGACAGCAAGTTGATTACCCAAAACCTTAAAAAAAAGGACATAAAATGAAATCCAATCCAATCCAATCCTAGCCCAGCCCAGCCCAAACCACAAGCCTTAGCATTACCTCAAATTAAAAATCCTGTGTCTTCTGAAGGTAAAATGATGGCATGTCAACTTCTTTAGCTTTAATCCTGGCTGCATAATCCTGAATGAGTAGAAAGGCTAATTAGAGTTAATTTTGATTAGTATTTAGATGGTGGACTGGACCTTGGTGTACACACAGGTACACTTGGCTTCTGCAAGTTTTGCTACATATATATGATGAAAAACTGTTTGGATGTGTTCTTCTATAAAAAAAACTTTTTTGCCATTGTTTAAATGGTACATCTATTGTCAATATCAAATTAATAACAAAATAATAATAATCCATGCAAAACCAATCTAGCCGACAACTTTGTCATCTAAAAGGTGACGTAAAGCTGTACTGGACTTAATTCTTACCAATAGAGAAGAAGTGATAGAGGGAGTTGAAGTTGCCAAAAACTTGGGAAAAAGTGACCACGTCATACTGGAATTTAATATAACGCAAACACTAGCAACAGAAAACAATCCAACCAGTATTTTAAACTTCAAAAGAGCTGATTTCAACAAACTCAGAGGGAACCTAGGAAAGATTCCATGGATGAAAATCCTAAAGGGGAAAAGAACCCAAGAAGCATGGGAAACTCTGAAAAATGTGATCATAAATGCCCATACCAGCACAATACCACTGAAAAAGAAAAACAAGAAATCTAAGAAGAAACCAGCATGGCTGCATAAAGATCTCTCTGACAAACTGAAAGACAAAAAGGACAAATACAAAAAATGGAAAGACGGGCCCATAACTAAGGCCAGTTATCAGCAGACAGCCAAAACATGCAAAGACGAACTCAGGAAAGCAAAGGTCCAGAACGAACAAAGACTTGCAACAGAAATCAAGGATAATAAAAAAAGCTTCTTCCAACATATTAACAACAAGAAAAAAGTCAAGGAAACTGAAGGTCCACTAAAGAGAGAAGATGGCGAGAAAATAACATGCAACAGGGAGAAAGCAGAGCTGCTTAACTCATTCTTTGCATCAGTCTTCACACAAAAAGAAACTATAGCCCGGCATACCAAAAAAAACACTGCAAAAGACAAACTAGAAACAAAACTTAAAGTAAGCAGGAAAATGGTAAGAGATCAACCGGGACCCAACAGATTACATCCCAGAGTTCTGAAGGAGCTGGCAGATGTTATCTCAGAACTATTGCACCATATATTTCAAAAATCCTGGAGTACCGGGGAAGTATTTGAGGATTGGAAAAGGGCTGATGTGGTTCCCATCTTCAAGAAAGGAAAGAAAATGAACCCAGGAAACTATAGACCAATCAATTTAACATCAATACCTGGGAAGATCCTAGAAAAGATAATCAAAAAACAGATCTGTGAACTACTAGAAGCAAACAAAGTTATAACAACAGCCAACACGGGTTTGTTAAAAACAGATCGTGCCAAACCAATCTTATTTCATTCTTTGATAAAGTGACTAAACTAGTAGACCAGCAAAATGTTGTGGACGTAGTATACTTATATTTCGCTAAGGCATTCAGCTAAGTAGACCACAACCTACTCATTAAGTTCGACTCTCTCCCATGAGTTTAGTCCCCATAAAATGTATCTTTTTCTTCTGATATTTTCAAACTCAGTCAATAGTATTTTACAAACTTTGGAAATTATTCAACATTATTTTAAAAACCAGAAAACATGCATTTACATACATATTCATGTTATACATACAAAACTAACTTAAAACTTTATTCAGTAAATAAATAAAACTTTTTAAAAATTGCATCCTAATTAATTAAGACGTTAATTTTAGGTCACTCCCTCCAGCTTATCTTCACAGACTAGAGCAGACATGTCAAACTCGCAACGTCACGTGATGTCGCGCAACGTATCAGGATGGTTTTGCCATTGCCGGCAGTTTGAGAGTCACAAAGATGTTCTATTAGACACTGTATATTAGTCTGAGGCAAATCTTCCCAGAATAAGGTTTCCTTCACTAAGATGGCTATCACATCTTTTTTTCTCAAAGCATTCTCAACCTTGTTAGTATCCATAAAGCAAAAGTCCCAAACTTGACCTCTTCAGAATTGTGAATTTACTTGATTCTCTTCTTTCAGTTCCACTGGGAGGGTTATACTCACACCATCGTCTAGGGAAAAACAGAGGTCAGATTTGTATTCTGAAGTTACAGTTAGGTTATTTGCATTGTCCAATATTTATAAGGTTGACACAGTAGGTTGATAATTTTCAATATCCTCCGTCTAATTAATATATTTTGCTTGATTTATGAAATTAAAGATCTTTTGTAATGACTGGTCAAGGGTCTCTTTGGTAATAACAAGCAGCTCAGGATTAATCATCCTCATAGCTCCCTCTAGTGGTCAAAGACTATTGTTTATTTATTTGTTTTCCTTTCCTGGCCAATCAGAATGCATAAAAATCAGCAAATTTCAAACACCCACATCAAAACAATACAGAGCAACTAATTGTTTAAAACATAGTAAATTAAAAGCACAGCTTTTATCCTCATATTTCAGGGGGGGAAATACTCCACGCCTCCTTCTTTTTGCGGCCTTCAGCAATCCTCTTCCTTGTCATTTAACAACAAAGGAGTCTCAAAAATGGCATATAGCTTCAAAAAGGAGTATTAAGCTGTAGTTAAAGAGAGCCTCTTTTAGCTCATAAAGATAATAGTCTCATAAATTGATTAAGAAATGAAGGGCACAGATTATTGTCCATTTATTTGAACAATAAATTCGAAAACGGCTGTTTTATCCAACACCGAACTGATTTCTACCCTGCCCCCCCCCCAAGCTTCAGCTCTCCCGCTGTTTTGGAGCTCAGCTTCTAAAATGGCTTGCAGACTGATGCTTTATTGGAGGATCGTGAGGGCTGATTCAGAGATATTCCCTAATCCAGGAGGATAAAAAAAACAAGAGGAAGCCTGTTTTTTCTTTTGTTGAGTTGAAAAAAAGACAGTCCAGAGAGAGGAGCTTCTGTGGGCATGTCATCTGCCGGCCATGTCTTCACAAGAAGTCCCCCCAGACAATACATTTCCTAACTCTTGAGAGTGATTGACAACCAAGTCTGTGAAGGGGCAGAAACACTAGCCCAGAGGTTCAAGTAATATTAGGCATACTTGTCTTGACTGACTATCTGGTCTGCAGGCTATAATTTTTGTTTCCCTAAGAATTGAATCTCCCATCACCAAAACTCATCTTTTTTCCCTAGGGAAATTTGGGATACTTTTCTTCCTGTCACAGGAAAGCTGGCTAAATAGTTTTTAGAAACTACTGATGATGGCTCTTTTATAGGTGTCTGCAAATTTTCTTCCAGAGGGAGGCTATGAAAATAATTGTTCATTTCCAGAGAGGCTTCTTTGGAGTGGACTAGGGTAGATAGTAGAGGTTTTCCTCTTGGTTGTTGTTTTCTTCTAAAAGTGACACGTTTCTATTGGTCTTCCTCTTTAGGTTCATATATGGGGTCATTTTTACAGAAGCTGTTCTCTGTTGTGTTCAGTTTGGGTCTATCAATTTTGTTCTTTAGCTTCATATATAGCGTCATTTTTTTAGAACCTGTTTGTTCCTTATTGTGTCTAATTATGGTGTGCTCTTCTTACTTAGGTTGGGGTTTCTCACTTTGTTCACTGAGTTTCAGAGTGGCTAGAGTTGCCTCTAGACCTTTTACTGTTCCTCTAGTAATTCATGTAATTTACATTTGACATATTCATAGTTTGGGTCTTCTGTGGGCATAAGCTCAAACATATGATATATTTTGCATGTCACTCTACTTTTCTTTTCCATGATTTTTTTTAGTTCACTAAAAAATTAAAAATTTCTAACAATTAATATGTTTCCTGGTGTGAAGTGTCAGTTTACAATATTTACAAAAGTTCTTGGCCCTTTATTCTCTGCCTTGATATTGCATCTCTATCTTCCCTGTTTTGAAGTATCAGTCTTTTTTTCTGTGATTTTTTTTAAAAAAATTCCCTCTTACATGGTTAAGAACTTAAAAATTTCTAAAGAATTAAAATAAACTTTTTTTAAAAAAAAATTGTAATTGAAAAAAGGAATTAAAATATTAAAATATTGAAAAAACTATTTTCAAAAAGTGAAAAAGAATTTTTAAATTGAAAAAAGATTAAAACATTGAAAAAAGATTTTTAAATTAAAAAAGAAATTGAAAATTTGAAGAAACAACTTGAAAAAAGAAACTTAAAAAATTGAAAAAAAATAAAAAAAAAACAGATTTTTTTTAATTTATGAAAGTTTTTGGACCTGTATGAAGTGATATGCATTTTTTTTGCTTGAAATCTCTGGTTGTTTTCTAGGAGATGCTTTGCTCTTAACTCTGTACTCCCTACCTTGAAAGTTTAACCCTTTCCTCCCTGTCCAGTAGTGTTTTGTACTTATCGTTCCCTCCTTGCCCTTCATTGGGTTTTTCGGTATGCTGCTCTCAGCTGCTGCTGTGGGCAATCCAGTCTGCTAACATGCTTAGCTCTGTAGATATGCTGCACTGCTCACAGCTGCTTGTCTGCTGCCACTTAACTCTGTTTCACCGCTGCTCAGCTGGCCTCTGTTTGCATTGGACTGCCTCCTAAGTGAAGTAAGTGAAGATAGCAATAGTAATAGCACTTAGACCAAGGGTGTCAAACTGCAAGCCCGCGTGCCAGACGTGTCACGCAGAAGCCATGCCCTCCCCATTGCCGGCAATGGCAAAACAGTCCTGATATGTTGTGCAGCATCAGGTGACATTGTGAGTTTGACATGTCTGACGTAGACTTAAATACTGCTTCACAGTGCTTTACAGCCCTCTCTAAGTAGTTTACAGAGTCAATATATTGCCTCCAACAATCAGGGTCCTCATTTTACTGACCTCAGAAGGATGGAAGGCTGAGTCAACCTTGAGCTGCTGAGACTCCAACTACCAAACTGCTGGCAGCTGGCAGTCTGCAGAAGTGGCCTGCAGTACTGCATTCTAACCACTGCACCACCAGGGCTCCTAAGATGAAGTAATGGCAAGTGGCAGCAAGGATCCATGGGCCAAATTCCAAAGGTCTCTGAATAAATAGATAGTAATATTACTGCAACATGTAAAAAAAAAGAATGAAAATGTTTTTTTACATGTAAATATTTTATTAGCAAAGTATAACAACTAAAATATAAAAGGGAATTAAAAAGAGTGAAAGGATGGGAAAAGGGGATTTTGACCACTAAGTCCAGGCACCAGTTCTATTCAGGAAACTGGTATGAAGAGGGACCATCTCAGCCTTTTGAATCTTGCAATCATTCGGGACAACCAGGAGTTACTTTCAAGATACCCTGTGGTGAAACCACATCTGGCCTTTTAGGTGAAAACTGCACTTAGCAGCTTAATTGCAATTCATATAAGAGCTTAAGCTCATTTTGCTGCTGATAGTCAACAGGTGAAGGGTCCATGTGGTCTTCAAAGGCAGTCTCATATAGAGGTAGTCCTCAATCATAATGGATCATGCCTATTAGAGCCATAAGTAGTTGCAATTATTAAGTGAGGCATCCACATGATTGCCTAGCTCAGCAATCGCTCTCACAACTCTCTCAGGTATGATCACTTTACAAATGGAGTACAAGAGCTGCCTGCTGAAAGATGTCAGACAGCTCCTCTCCCCTCCCTTTCCCTCCCCCCTCGGTCTGAACCAGCTCATTGGACTGCAGAAAGAGAGACTGGATCCCTCCACAGGGAACCATTTTTACCTAGCCTCTTTGAGAACAAAATGCTGCTTGCCAGTCTCTCCATCAGGGAACTCCTTTGCACTCAATGAGGCTCAGCGAAGAAGTCCCTCTATGAAGGATATTTTTCCCGTATCCTCTTTGAGAGCAAAATGCTGCTTGCCGGAGAGAGCTTTGGGATCCCAATTTCCATTCTCAAGCACAGATAGTAGGTTTCCTTCTCTGCCCTGCATTATCTAGGACTGCCTTTGCCAACTTTCTGCCTAGAAAGCCATTTGATGCTATATTTCTGAAAAGGGGAAAGGCTTTTTTTCAGCCAGTGTCTTTGAGAGTGACAGAGGAGAGAGTCTGCTTAGGGCAGGGATGTCAAACTGGCGACCTGCAGGCCAGATGCATCATGGTGAAACCGTGTCCATCCCATTGCCGGCAATGAAAAAAAAGTTGTGATATGTTACAACACATCACATGACATTGAGAGTTTGACACCCTTGGCTTAGCGCAAAACCAATCTAGCAGGCAGTTCTTTTATTCTCAAAGAGGATAGCTGAAAAAGGTTTATCCCCGATCTTTGAGTCTTACGTCTTCTTCTGATTGAGTCTTTTTAGGTTCTTCCTCTTCTGTTTGTTTCGATGCTCCTGCTTCTTCCTCTGGTTTCTTAGATCTGATATCGCCTTCTTCCAGAAATGTTCTATGATTGTTAAAAAATTCCTCTGCTTTAAGTGGGGTATCCAATCTATATCTTCTCGAGTCCCAAAAAATTAATAATCCTTCTGGGACCAACCATCTAAAATTTATTCCTTTATTCAGTAGTTTCCTTGTCAAAAATTGATATTCTCTTCGTGCTTCTCTTATTCTCTTCGGAATCTGTTTAAGAACTAGAAGTTCTTTATCTTTATATTTCAGTGGTTGGTCTCTTATGGCTCTCAAAATCTCATCTCGTATTGTTCTTTTAAGAAATCTTACGTGGACCTCTCTGGGAACTCTATTTCTTCTTGCATAGCTTGAGTTGACTCTAAAGACCTGGTCCAGTTCTTTTTTCATTTGATCCATTTCCAGTCCAAGTCGATCCGCCAATAGCTCACACATCAACTCTAACAGGTTTTCATCTTTCTCTTCCGTAATGTTTTGGAATCTCAAAAAGTATGACGCACGTTCCATCTCCATGACAGCGATACTATCTTCCAATTCCGCATTGACATGCGCCAATCTCTGGTTTTCATCTTGTAATGTTTCTAATTTCTGATCCACCATCTCCGACTTATCTTCTATTTTTTGTATTCTTTGTTGAGTATCTATCATCGCCTGTTGGAAAGTTTCCATTTTTTGATCCATTTTAAGAAGGTCACTTTTCAAGTCTACATAATCTTTTTTCATTTCCATTTTAGTGTCTGCGATTGCTTGGAGTATCGCTTGCGTATCTTTTTGTTGAGTTTCCTGTTGTAAAAATGTAGTAATTGATTTTTGAGGAGCTGGGCTCACTGAGGTTGAAGCGGGGGCTGAAGAGCCCTTCTTCACCCCTTTAGCCAAATTTGAGATGCTCATCTTCTAGTTGTTGTATTTATTTATAATCCACCAGAGGGCCCGATGGCCAATTGTAATCCAATGCCCTCCTATTATCAGGAGACAAGGCACATGTATTTTAACGGGAAAAAAGAAGAAAAAAGAAGAAGAAAAAAGTGCTAATAATTCCAACAAAAATTAATTAAGAAAAAGGGGGAACAACAAAAAATTTCTGGAACCATCCCAAAAGGAGGGAGAATAAAAAATAAAAGTAAAAAGAGCAAACAGAAAGGCCAAAAAAGAGATGTATTTATACCCAAAAGAAAAATCAAAAAGGAGAAAAAAGAAATAGAATATAAAAAAAGGAAAGAATTATGATGTAAAAACAAAAATATTATAACAAAAAATGATCTAATTGTAAATTTAAAAAAATTATTTCACAGTCACCCACAAGAAAAAACAAAACCCTATTTTTTGCTATAAAAAATATATAGCTAATTAAAAAGACTAAACATTCACAGAAGGAGCTGGGAACTTCCCTCTCAGTAGCTTTTGAGAGAGATAAGAATGTCTGGGCTTACAGCCAAGTCTTGCAGCTGAATAAACAAAGCTATCAGAGAACAAAGAGAGGAAAATTACAATGTAGCCTCTAAGTGGTAAAAAGAAAAGAAAAAAAGATGTCCGAAGTGGGAACTTAGTTTCAAAGTTCTTTAAAGTTCTTTAAAGTTAGTAAAAGTAACAACAAGAAAAAAAACAGAGTAGCTTTCCCAATTAAGTCTTCCTCTCCTTCCAAAATAAGATATTTTCTCCAGTTAGAAAAGTTTTTAAAGTAATCCAAATTGGTTCTTACGCTTAAACCGCCGTTTATCTGGGAGGGGGGGGGGAATAAATCCACCTCCTTCCCCCCTTCAGCCTTCCAGCTTCGTTTTAAAGACAGTCTTCCATTAAATCCACTTCATAAAGAGAAAAGAAGCGTATTCTCACCCGTCCGAGCTGCTTGCCTTCCAAATCAGCTGTTTTCTGTCTCCGACGATCAGCTGGGAATGGCGGCTCGCATAAATGCGATCCACCTTTCTTTTGCTGGTTCCAGGGGCTGCTTTGGGTTCAGTAAGCCGGCTACCGCCGGCTCCCGTTCCTCAAAGGTTCGCCCTTCGGTGGCCACCCCTCCAGGGTGGCATTTAGCCCAAATGGGCCCGCCAGCGAAGAAATTTCGGACCCGGGAGCGGAGCAATTTTCCCCGGGTCTACAGTCAGCACACACCGTAGGCACAGATAACTTCTCCTAGAAGACTGAGATCTAAGTACAATTAAAACTATGGATGAAATTGGAATTTTCTCAACAAATATAAATGGTCTTAACTCCCCATCAAAAAGGAGTAAAATATTTTATAGATTACAAAAATTAAAAATGGACATAATCTGTCTCCAAGAGACACACATAAAAAGACAACACTTTAGACTTCTAGAACAACCAAAAATAGGCAAACTTTATTTCTCATCGGCACTGCAAAAGAAAAGAGGGGTAGCTTTCTATATAAAAGAGAAGATGAGCCCAAAACAAATTTACGTTGATGATGAAGGAAGACTATTAATGGTGGAAATTACATGGAACCAAAAACAAATTTTGATGATTGCGATATATGCCCCCAATGAGAAACAAGATCAATTTTTTCAGCAACTATATGATAAGTTAATGGAATTAAATTATCAAAACCTTTGTATTCTTGGAGACTTTAATGCGATAACTGACGCAAAACAGGATTACAAGAGCCACAAACAAGGGAAAAAAGGGGGAAACACCTTATCTAATTCCTTTCTAGAGATGAAAGACGAATTAGGTATACAAGATATATGGAGAGAAATGAATCCAGATAAAGCACAATATACATTTTACTCAAATAGACATAAATCCTGGTCACGAATTGATATGATATGGACTTCTTATGATTTAAAGACTATGATACAGGAGATTGAAATAGAACCTAGCATTTGGGCAGACCATAACCCAATTAGAATGACATGGAAAGGAACTAGAAAGAAATTAAGATGGTGGTTCAACAAAGCTATATTGAAAGAAAAGGAATTTTTGCAATTAGCAACGAAAGAAATGGATTTTTTTTTTAAATAAATAAGAAAGAAGAAACTTCTATTCAAAATGTATGGGATACAGCGAAAGCATATTTTAGGGGCGTGGTTATAACTTATGTGGCCAAAAAGAATAAAGAAAAGAAACAAACACAACTCAGATTGAGAGAACAATTTAGTAAATTGGAAACGGAGCTACGAAATGATCCACAAAAGAAAGAATTGAAGATACAGATGGAAGTAATAAAACACAAACTAAATCTAATGGAAATGGACATAAGGGCACAACACATTAAACGAGGTAAACAGAATTTCTTTGAAAATGCCAATAAACCCGGAAGATGGTTGGCATATAAATTGAAAAAAGAAAGAGAAAAAAGATTGATAAGTAAACTACAAGATACAAAAGGCCAATTGTACTGTCACAATGAGGCAATTAAAAAAATTACTACAGCTTATTATGAGACACTTTATAAAACTGAGGTGGTTTCGAATGAGACAATACAGGAATACTTAAAAGAAGCGGACCTTCCAAAAGTACCAGAGAATATGCAATACATATTAAATGAGAACATAACAATGATGGAAATTACAGAGGCAATAAAAAAACAAAAAAAGGATAAAACTCCGGGACCTGATGGTCTCCCTGCAGAATTTTATATAGCTTTACAAGACATTGTAAGCCCGATTTTGAAAGACCTTTGTAATGAAGCTTTTTTAGAGACAAAAATACCAAATTCCTGGAAAGAAGCCAACATCTCTCTTATACTTAAAGAAGATACTGACTGTACACAAATTAAAAACTACAGACCAATATCTTTACTAAACGTGGATTATAAAATATTTACTACAATAATGGCAGAAAGAATGAAGAAATTTTTGATTGAATTCGTCCATCCAGACCAAAATGGCTTTTTACCAAAAAGACAGATAAAGAACAATTTAAGGATTATTTTAAATGTGTTGGAGTATTATGAAAATCATCCAGGGAAACAGTTGGCGCTTATATTTCTTGATGCGCAAAAAGCTTTTGATAATCTTAATTGGCAATTTTTGTTTCAATAGTTGAAGGAGATGGACTTTGGCGGAAATTTTATAAATGCAATTCAAGCAATTTATAATAAACAATCAGCAAGGATACTTATAAATGGAGACTACACAGACAGCTTTGACATTAAAAAAGGCACAAGGCAGGGATGTCCATTGTCCCCTTTGTTATTCATTTTTACATTGGAAGTGTTGGCTAGAAATATTAGGCAAGATATTGAGATTAAAGGATTGGAGATAAAAGATCAAAAATATAAACTACAGGCTTTTGCGGATGATTTAGTTTTTATTTTGGAGGAACCACTAGAGACGGCTGTTAAACTCTTGCGGAAAATAGAGAAATTTGGAGAAGTGGCGGGGTTGAAGATAAACAGGGAAAAGACTAAAGTATTAACGAAGAATTTAACAGATAAACAAAAAATTCAATTTGCTAAAAAGACAAACCTTCAAATAGCGAAAAAAGTTAAATATTTAGGTATCTATTTAACTTCAAAACATACAACAATAAAAGAAGACAACTACGAGAGATTACTAAAACAAATAAAAGTGGATTTGGAGAAGTGGAAAAATCTTCAATTATCATTATTAGGAAGGATAGCGACTGTTAAGATGAATATTTTACCTAAGCTAATTTTTCTTTTTCAAACAGTCCCTGTCAAGTTAAATCAAAAATTCTTTGATGAACTAAACGCTACAATAATTAGATTTATATGGCAAGGTAAAAAAGCCAGAATTAAAATTAAATTATTACAAGATTCTAAAGACAGAGGGGGCCTTGGACTCCCGGATTGGAGACTTTATTATCAGGCAGCTATTTTGCTTTGGCTTAAAGAATGGATTACATTGAGAAACAAAAGGCTTCTTTATTTAGAGGGGCATGATTTGCAATTAGGTTGGCATGCATTTTTGTGGTATGAGAAAAATAAAGTACATAAATATTTTCAAAATCATGCTATAAGGAATGTATTGTTTTCAGAGTGGGAAAAAATTAAACATAAAATGTATATGAAAATACCTGAGTGGATTTCGACAATGGAAGCCTTTTCCTATCCAAATCTAATTAACTATGATAAACTTGTTAGCTATAAAGATATTTTGGACAAAGATGGGAAACTTAAAGACAGACAAATTCTTCAGCAACAGGGTATTGACTTAACATGGTGGTCTTACTTGCAAATTCAGACAAGATATGAAAAAGATATAAAGTCTACAGGATTTTATAAAGAACAGACACCGTTAGACAAAATATTGTTAAAAACTGATGAACATTTGATTAAAAAACTCTATAAATTTCTGCTAAGCTGGAAGATGGAAGAAGAACAAGTAAAAGAAACAATGATAGTATGGGCTAAGAATTTTGGATATTCTATAGAATTAGAAGATTGGCAAAAACTATGGGATCGAAATATGAAACTTACTAAAGCGGCCGCATATAAGGAGAATTTATATAAAATGTTTTATAGATGGCATATGACACCAGTTAGACTAGAGAAAATGTTTAAAAATGTATCAAATATGTGTTGGAAATGTAAACAAAAACCAGGAACTTATTATCACATCTGGTGGATATGTCCTAATGCAAAGATATATTGGCTTAAAATTCATAAATGGCTAGAAAAGATGACTAAGATACAGATAGAATTTAAACCGGAATTGTTTTTATTAGGAATATTAAGATCTAATTACGGAAAAGAGAATGAATATTTAATCTTACATATATTAACAGCCGCGAGAATAGCGTTTGCCCAATTTTGGAAAAATGAAAAGATACCACCTGACCAGATTATTATTATGAAAATATTGGAATGTGCAGAAATGGATAGACTAACTTTAGAAATTAAAGAGAAAGAAGACACAATTTTTTTTAAAACATGGGAAAATTTTTATCAATGGTTAGCAATAAGACAGAATGAAAAAGGATGATGAAATTAAATAAGATAAATGATGTATTTTCTTTTGAATATTATTTTTTAACTTTTTGGTTAGATGTTTACATTTAACTATAATTAATTATAATTAAAAGCGTTATATTGATATTTATATTTAACTATATTTACTTAGTAATACATCACTAATAGTATATTGATTATTGTTACTTATAGAATGAATGATATGTATTGGCTTAAGTTTTTACCATTAATAGTGATAAATTTACTAATATAGCTTTTTAGTACTATGTTAATCATGTATACTTAATATGTATACCCGGACGATAGTCTGCTTGCTAAAGCGTTGATTTAGTGTTGGGGTTAACCCCATTATTGTATCTACCCCTACCCTTGGTTTAATCCTTGTTTTTTACCCCATGTTATACCTCTACCCACCCTTCCCTTTCTATCCCGATAAAAATAATAAAACATATTTAAAAAAAAAAAAAAAAAGGTTTATCCCCCAATGGGTCCCAATGGATCTTTTGCAGTTAAACCCCAGGAATTGGAGGGAATTCTGCAGCGGTGGATTAAGACCTTCCCTCCTGGCTTCCCTGTTGTCTTTTTGAGGCAGCTGGCAGGGAAGATGAGAAGTGGCAATCACAAGAGGCCTGGCCTCTTGTTGTATGTGTGAACAGGTTGCCAAGAACCCATATTGCAATCAGGTGACAATCAGGTGCTGCAACCCCCAGTGTTTGTGCAGGTTCAGGTGTTTGTGTGGGTTTAAGTCCCTTTGTTCAGTGCTGTTGTACTTTCATGGTTGTTGAACAAATAATCATAAGTCAAGGACTATCTATGGTGTTTATTTAACTTATATGCAGAGTACATATGCGAAATGCTGGGCTGGATGAATCAAAAGCTGGAATTAAGATTGCCAGGAGAAATATCAACAACTTCAGGCATGCAGATGATATCACTCTGAATTGAAATTGAATTGAATTGAATTGAACTGATATCACTCTATTGGTGGAAAGCAAAGAGGAAATAAAGAGCCTCTTGATGAGGGTTAAAAAGGAAAGTGCAAAAGTTGACTTAAAACTCAACATAAAAAAACCAAGATCAAGGTATCTGGTCCCATCACTTCCTGGGAAATAGAAGTGGAGGAAATGGAAGTAGTGACATATTTTATTTTCTTGTGCCCCAAGATCAGTGGTTACGGCCATGGAATTAAATGTTGCTTGCTCCTTGATAGAAAAGCTGTGGCAAACCTGTTTCTTGCCTTGTGCTCTGGTGCTTTGGAGAATCATTTGATGCCCTCTTCTTTGTGGCAGCCCCTCAAATACTGGAATACTGCTATTATGTCACCCCTATTTTTTCTTTTCTTTAGACTAGCCAAACCCAAGTCCTGCAGCCGTTCTTCATATGTTTTAGTCTCCAGGCCTTTCATCATCTTAGTTGCTCTTCTCTGTATTTTTCCCAAGGTCTCAACATCTTTTTTGTAATGAACAAAATTGGTTGCAGTATTCCAGGTGTGGTCTTACTAAGCTTTTATAAAGCGGTACTAATACTTTGTGTGATCTTGATTCTATGCCTGTTTTATACAACCCAGGATAGTATATTAACGTTTTTGGCTGCTGCTGCACACTTCTGCCTGATAGTCAAGTGATCGTCCACTAGGACTTCAAGGTCCCTCTCACTGGTCTCACCTGATCTGTACTTCTACCTTTGATTTTTTTCCTGCCTATATGTAAAACTTTGCTTTTCTCCACATTAAAACTCATTTTGTTGGATAGGGCCCATTGTTCAAGTTTGTCAAGATCTTTTTGGATTGTGAGCTTGTCTTCTGGGGTGTTGGTTATTCCTGCCAGTTTAGTTTCTGCAAATTTGATGAGTTCCCCTTCTATACCCTCATCTAAGCCATTAATAAAGATAGTGAAGAGTACTGGGCCTAAGACAGAACCTTGTGTTACCCCACTGCTTACTTCTCTCCATGTGGATGTAGTATCATTGAGGAATACTCGCTGAGTACGGTTTGTCAGCCCGCTACAGATCCATCTGGTATTGTCTATCCCACTGTTTTCTAGCTTACTAAGCAGCAGGTTGTGGTCTAATTTGTCAAATGTCTTACTGAAATCTAAGTATACTATGTCCACAGCATTTCGCTGGTCTACTAATTTAGTCATTTTATCAAAGAATGAAATAGGTTTGGTTTGGCATGATCTGTTTTTGACAAACCTGGGCTGGCTACTGGTTATAACTTTGTTTGCTTCCAGTTGTTCACAGATCTATTTTTTTATTATCTTTTCCAGGAACTTCCCAGGTATTGATGTTAGACTGATTGGTCTGAATTTTCCTAGGTCTGTTTTTTTCCTTTCTTGAAGATGGGAATCACATCAGCCCTTTCCCAATCCTCGGTACTTCCCTGGTGCTCCAGGATTTTTGAAACATATGGTACAATGGTTCTGAGATAACATCTGCCAGCTCCTTCAGAACTCTGGGATGTAGTCTGTCAGGTCCCAGTTATTTATATTCATCACAGTTGGATAGGTGTTCTCTTACCATTTTCTTGCTTATTTTAATTTTTGTTTCTAGTTTGTCTTTTGCAGTGGTTTTTTTTTTGGTATGTTGGACTATAATTTGTTTTTTTATGAAGACTGATGCAAAGAATGAGTTAAGCAGCTCTGCTTTCTCTCTTCTGCCTGTTACGTCCTTGCCATCTTCTCTCTTTAGTGGACCTACAGTTTCCTTGACGTTTTTTCTTGTTATTAGTATGTTGAAATAAACTTTTGTTATTGTTCTTGATTTCTGTTGCAAGTCTTCATTCATTCTGAGACTTTGCTTTCCTGACTTTGTCAGGAAAGAACTGTACAGGAGGATCTTGTCAATGATCTCAAGGCATTTGGGACCATAGTCACCAAGAAAACTATAGGCAACAAAGTATGCCATGAAGGACTGATATCCTGCAGTGCCTGCAAGGTCCCACTGTTCAAGAAAGCACATGTAAAGGCCCATCTGAAGTTTGCCATTGAACATTTGAATGATTCAGAGGAAAAGTGGGTGAAAATGTTGTGGTCAGGTGAGACCAAACTTGAGCTCTTTGGCATCAACTCAACTCGCTGTGTTTGGAGGAGGAGGAATGCTGCCTATGACCCCAAGAACACTATCCCCACCCACAAACATGGAGGTGGAAACATTATGCTTTGGGGATATTTTTCTGCTAAGGGGACAGGACAACTTCACCGCATCAAAGGGATGATGGACAGGGCCATGTACCATCAAATCTTGGGTGAGAACCTCCTTCCCTCAGCCAGGGCATTGAAAATGGGTCATGGATGGGTATTCCAGCATGACAATGACCCAAAATACATGGCCAAGGCAACAAAGGAGTGGCTCAAGGAGAAACACATTACGGTCTTGGAGTGGCCTAGCCAATCTCCAGACCTTAATCCCATAGAAAATCTGTGCAGGGAGCTGAAGGTTTGAGTTGCCAAATGTCAGCCTCAAAACTTAATGACTTGGAGAGGATCTGCAAAGAGGATTGGAACAAAATCCCTCCTGAGATGTGTGCAAACCTGGTGGCCAACTACAAGAAATGTCTGACCTCAGTGATTGCCAACAAAGGGTTTCGCCCCCAAGTACTAAGTCATGTTTTGCGAAGGGGTCAAATACTTGTTTCACTCATTAAAATACAAATCAATTTATAGCTTTTTTGAAATGCCTTTTTCTGGATTCTTTTGTTGTTATTCTCTCTCTCACTGTTATAATAAACCTACCATTAAAATTATTGACTGATCATTTCTTTGTCAGTGGGCAAGCATACAAAATCAGCAGGGGATCAAATACCTTTCCCCCTCACTGTATATGATAAGGTTAATATAGATTTCAATAAGCATTTCATTAGCTATGCTATGTTGAGGGAATGGAATAGGCATAAAGCAAGATTGACTCCCAAAATTCCTATATGGTTATTGTTGTGTCCTGGGCCTTGCTGAGTCAATCAGCAAGGCTCAGGAAACCTGCAGGACAACTGCAGCGACCCGGGCAGACCACGTGTTTGCCCGGGACCGGTTGTAGAGACCCGGGCAGACCACATGTCTGCCCGGGACCCAGACAGACTGTCTCCAGACTCGTGCGCATGCACGAGGCGGGAGAATAGCCTGCATTCATTGGTCGAGCCTCCCCTTGCAGGGGAAGTATAAAAGGGCATGTTGCCATTTTCTCCTTTGCTTCTGTTCAGTGCATGTACAAAATAAAGATCATCTTTTGTACCAACTGCCTCGTCTTCATGTCTGCGTTGCGAACAGAACATTGGCGACGAAGGTGGGATTCATCGTTTGGAATCCCGAAGAAACAGAAGTTAGGCCTACTCACCTAAAAGCCTGATGAGCGGAGAAGTTCGGCGTCCGGTGGAAGCGACTGCCTGCCAGCATGAAGACGCTGGAGGTGAGCTCGGCTTCAAAAAAGGACCCCTTCTCACTCCTTGCGGAGAAGTTCGGCGTCCAACGGAAGTGACTGCCTGCCAGTATGCATACGCTGGAGGTGAGCTCGGCTTCAAGGGACCCCTTCTCACGCCCTGAAGTGGAAGGAATCAAGGAGAAGCCACCGCTTGCCAGTACGAAGATGCTGGAAGTGGGCTCGGCTGTGTGGGACTCCTTCTCCGAGAAGTACGGCGTCCAGGAGAAGCAACCACCTGCCTGTATGAATACGCTGGAGGTGGGCTTTTGGCTTTGTGGGACCCCTTCTCCGAGAAGCGCGGCATCCTGGAGAAGCAGCCGCCTGCCAGTACGCAAACGCTGGAGGTGGGCTTGGCTTCATGGGACTCCTTCCCATTCCTTCCTCCTTCCTTGCGGCGAGAGACGTGGACAAGGCTATCAGTTACAGCAATGTCCAAGCTGGGCCATCTTGTCGAGTCCGACACTTTGCGACCAAGAACCCTCCAGCTGCAGTCCCCGTCCATCAAGAAGTTGTGCGAGAGGCCTCCGGAGACAAATCCGAGGACGGACTTCAACCGTGGGCGGCAAGAAGATTGCAAGAGCACAGAGGACAGACGCCTGCATCCTGTCGGTGTTTCGGCTGTGGGGGTCGCCACAGGAGAGCCGACTGCCGTTCTCCTTCTGCTGTTGCCGGGCATGTGGCAGGCAAGGCCACATCGCATCCACCTGCTTGGGTCGCCAGATACACAGGCCCCCTAATGAGTTGCCTCTGAAAGGTACCAAGATCCCCAGCCAAAACAGGGTGGGTTTTTGCGTGTCCCGTAGGGGGGTGATTAAAACAGGAACTCACAGGCCCCTTAAGGCACAACTGCGCACGGTTGTTAAGTTGCAGGGAGTTCCCCTGGCCATGGAGCTGGACACAAGGTCCGCTCGTCCTATTATTGTTGCTGACACCCTTAATATGGGTTGTTCCAGGAGTGGCTCATGAGTCCAGCTCAGGCACTCCAAGCTTTTCCTCCTTGACTTTCAGGTTTCAAGAGTCAGTGTGCAAGGGAAGGCCACGCTAAGAGTTCAGCGTAAGGAATGTGATGGCCGCCATTCCACGGCCTATACTGACCACAAGCCTTTGCTGGGGTTGTTACTACCCACAAACAACCCCCACACATTATATCTCCTAGAATGCTGAGATGGTCTATTTTCTTAGCAGCTTATGATTACGCCCTGGTTCACAAACCAGGTACTGAGATGGGCCATGCTGATGGCCTAAGCAGGTTACCTCTCAAGCAATTAGAGGCAGACCCTGCCCCTGCTGTGCATATTCTGTCTATTCAGGACTTACCAGAATCTCCCCTCAATGCTAGGGATGTGGCTGCTGAGACAGCCACTGATCACACGCTTGCACGCGTGCTGACGTGTGTTGTCAGGATGGCCTGACACGTGTCCTGGTACTGATTTCCAGAGCTTCTGGCGCAGGAAGCACAAATTATCCACATTCAAGGGTGCATCCTGTGGGGCAACCGAGTAGTCACGTGTCCATATAGATTATGCTGGGCCCTTTCAGGGGCAATTCTTCCTCCTCCTTGTGGATAGCCATTCCAAGTGGCTAGAGGTCGTTCCTGTGCCCTCTACTACTACTGCCAGGACCATCCATGTGCTCAGAGGAATCTTCGCTTCCCATGGCCTTCCTGATGTTTTAGTTTCAGACAATGGTCCACAATTTACCTCTTCTGAGTTTCAGGCATTTCTACAAGCCAACATGATCCGGCATGCCACATCTGCTCCTTTTCATCCTGCCACCAACGGTCAGGCTGAACGCATGGTACGCACCACGAAAGACGCATTAAAGGGAATCACTCAAGGACCCTGGCATCGCAGGTTAGCTGATTTTCTAATTGCACACCGCACCACACCTTGCACAGCTACAGGAGGAGCCCAGCTGAATTCTGCTGGGGTCGCAGACGCATTACGAAGCTGGACAGGCTGCACCCAGACTGGGTGGCTTTCACAGGTGTCATGGCTGCAGGCACCTCGGGGACTCCAAGTGGTTTTATCAATAAATGGGTTACCTTAACACTTGGTTGTATGTATCATATCACTGTGAAGGAAAACCATCTCCTTATTGTACCCAAGAGAATGTCTAGTCTGTACATGTGTTAGTCACTGTAAAGAGTCACATCATTGAAGTCATGAGGAAAACAAGGGTTTCAATATTGCAAAATGTGTGATTCCAACTTAGACTGTAGTATTGTGTACCAACCATTGCTAAGGCTACAGATGCTAAACCCTGCCTGGAATCCTCATGTAAGAATTCTGCAATTGTTTATACACTCTCCTCTTGCTCCTATGTTCAGGATGTGTAGCGATTGTGACACATTCTATTCATAGGGCATTCATTCAATGGGAGGAATCCAAGTCCTTTTCCATCTTGTGGCTCATTTCGACGCCACATCGACCAGTTGCACTGGTGGTTTCCAGGGCACGGTTCCTCCCCTGGCTCTGCTCTCGGTGGGGAGGGGGACCCCAATTATGATTGGGGGATCACAGTCTCCCCACAAGGGCGCATCTTCCAATGCTCCAATGGGGGTCTTGCGATGGAGGCAGCTCCTGACTCTGGCAGAGGTCCCTGGCTAGGGACATCTCCAGATGGGGGAGTCTCGCCAGGGACGGCTCCTGACCTGGGCAGACGTCCCTGGCTAGGGACAAATCCCCGTACATGGGCCACTCAGGGTACTACTGCTGCTGGTCTTGGGCTCAAGGGACAATGCTCCCAAGAGGAGTCCCAGAGAATTCCGGGGAAATCCAGCCCGCCACGGGACTGGGGAAACGCAACCCCTCCAAGGAACTCTGGTGTTGGGTCTGGTGGATCCAGCCAGTCAGCTGTCAGGGGGAACCCCTGAGTTGTCTGGGGGAAAAGCCCTGGGGTGTTTGCATAACACGGAAGCAGGCACTCCAGGCACCTATGCCTATTGTAACACCTAGCAAGCACTCCAGGCACCCAATACACTTCCCCCAAATACCATCACACCTGAACCTAATCCGGCTCCACAGAGATCGGAGAGGGCCAAGGGTCCTCCTAAATATTTGAATGAGTATGTGCGGTCCCTGCAGGGCGATTGTTGTCAAAAAGTGAAAGAACGTAGACTGACTTGAATCCCACTGGGACCAGGTTACGTGGGATATGGGGGAATAGCCAGGTTGCAATTTGGACTAAATGTAACATGGTACTGGTTATTGGCAGGGACGGCATTGTCCAAGCCAAGGGGGGAGGGGTGTTGTGTCCTGGGCCTTGCTGAGTCAATCAGCAAGGCTCAGGAAACCTGCAGGACAACTGCAGAGACCCGGGCAGACCACGTGTTTGCCCGGGACCGGTTGTAGAGACCCGGGCAGACCACATGTCTGCCTGGGACCCAGACAGGCTGTCTCCAGCCTCGTGCACATGTGCGAGGTGGGAGAATAGCCTGCATTCATTCGTCGAGCCTCCCCTTGCAGGGGAAGTATAAAAGGGCATGTTGCCATTTTCTCCTTTGCTTCTGTTCAGTGCATGTACAAAATAAAGATCATCTTTTGTACCAACTGCCTCGTCTTCATGTCTGCGTTGCAAACAGAACAGTTATCATCACAAGAAGCTTTTTTTAGACAAGCACATGCACACAGTTTTTCATCATATATGCAGCAATACTTTGCAGGGCCAAGTGTATCTGTGTGTACACCAAGGTCCAGTCCACGATCCAAATACTAATCAAAGTCAACTCTAATTAGCATCTCTAGTCAGTCAGGTTTATGCAGAATTATTCACAGGCTATCATTTCACTTTCAGAAGCTACAGAATTTTTAATTTAAAATAATGGTAAGGCTTGAGGTTTCCATTTGGCAAGTGAGAGAAATAAGCTTAAAAGATTCCTTCTCCCAAGCCTAGCCATTAGTCCCAAATATTAAAATGTCATAACCATTTTCAAATGCCTTTGTAACAAATGCTAAATAATATCAACTTCTCCACAGAGAAATTGAGGCAGCTTCTGTTCAAACAGTGATCCTCAATTATTTTTAAACACAATTAAACTCAATTATGTCAGCACTAGTCTCCACATTATATTTTATTATTATTTTATTTTAATTTTATTTTTATTATTATTATTTACCTTACTTCACTTGATTACTAAACACCAAGTCAGTTTGTACCTGAGGTTCCCTCATTACGCTTGCACACATAGCAAAAGGTAGTTGACTATTTCTTGAGTAATAGCAGGAGTTCAGCATTATTTCATGCTTCAAGGCACTTTTAGAGATGCAGTTGGCTTCCAGAGTTTCCTCATTAATTGCTTTCTGTTGTTCTTCAGCAAAGAACCACAATATTAAATATTAACTTCCTTCTTTCCAGAGCTGCCAGTTTTACCATTTTCAATCTCACTGGTCTGCTACTATTTTGTGTATCTAAGCAGGGTGCATTTCTAAACAGGGTGCTTTTCTAAGCAGGGTGCATGTAATACACAAGTTATTGAGTCTTTGAGTATGTTCATTTTCAATTCTTCTCTTCCCTCACTCCTAGGAACCTTTCTCAGAGCAATTATATCACAGATAGGGAAGAGAGAAAAAGGTGGGCTATTTTAATACCCCCTGAATAAACGAGTCTGAATAAAAAGATCAGTGGGAAGAGTATGTAACTCTTACACCTAATGACATAAGTCTGTTGCATTGCCTGGTGAATACATTTTATTTATTTTTATTTTCATGTATTCATTAAATTTGCTTGCTGAACTACTTGCTGCAATCTTCCTCTAGATGGCAGTCCACATACATGTGTCAGGCAAAAGTAGAACAACCATATTTAGTTTATGTCTAAGACTAGAATAATTGCATAACTAAGTCTGAATGTTTTGTTTTGCAAAAACAGATTTTAAGTTACTAGGTCATCGGGGGTATGGGAAAATGGATTGTGTTTCACTTTGAAATCATCTCTACAACTCTATAGCAGCCATTGCAACTGGATGTGACACTTCAAAACCTACTAAACTTACAGAATAACCGAATTGGAAGAGACCTTGGAGGTCTTCTAGTCCAACCCCCTGCTCAAGCAGGAGACCATATAACATACTGGACAAATGGGTGTCCAATCTCTTCTTAAAAACCTCCAATGATGGAGCACCCAAAACTTCTAGAGCCAAGCCATTCCACTGGCTAATTGTTCTCAATCAGGAAATTTCTCCTTCATTTTAGGTTGGATATCACTTTGAGAAGGTTATACCCATTACTTCTTGTCTTGTCCATAAATGCTTTGGAAATATAGGCCGACTCCCACATTTCTATGACAGCTGCTACAATTTTGGAAAACTGCTGTCATGTCATCCCTAATAGTTCTCTTTGTTAGATCAGACAAACCCAATTCCTGCAAGAGTTCTTCATATGTTTTAGCCCCCAGCCCCCCAAATCACCTTTGTTGCTCTTCTCTGCACCCTTTATAATGTTTCAACATCTTTTTTCTATTGTGTAAACCAAAAATAGATGCAATTTTCCAAGTCTTTTCTTAGCAAAGCAACTTAAAGCTATAATAACACTTCACATGACCTTGATACGATCCCTCTATTCAGGCAGCCCAGAATTGCATGTGTACTACTTATTCCATACCTATACATTTGGTTTTAATTGCCTAAGTGTAGAACCTATTTTTGTCACCACTGAACTGCATTTTGTTGGATAGGGCTCAATGTTAAAGTCTGTCAAGATCCTTCTGGAACTCAAGCCTAACATTTTGCCTGTTCCCTCCAGCTTGGTGTTGTCTGCAAATGTGATGAGTTGCCCTTCTATCCCCTCACTAAAAGTGTTCATGAAGATTTTGAAGAGTACTGAATTTAAGACACAATCTTAAGTTACCCCACTGTATGATATCAGTGTAGATGTAGTTCCATTCAATACTACATGTTGAATGGAGTTGATCAGCCGGTTACAAAACCAGCTGGTGGTGATGATTTCTATCCCACATTTTTCTACCTTACCAAGAAATAGGTTGCCAAGAAATAGGTTGTAGATCTACTTTGTCAACTGCCTTATTCAAGTCCAACTATACTATGTCTACACCATTTGGCTGCTCCACTAATTTAGTCACTTGGTCAAAAAATGCAATACGTTTGGTGTGGCATGATCTGTTTTTGACAAACCCATGTTGGCTTTCAGGTGGCTTGCTTATTAAGAGGTGTTCTCATATCTTTTGCTTGATTATCTTTTCTAGGATCTTCCCAGGTATTGACCTCAGATTCATTGGTTTGTAGTTTCCTGGATCCATTTTTTTTTACTTTTTTGAAGATAGGTACCACATAAGTTCTTTTCCAATCCTCTGACTGTTCCTTAGTGCTCAAGATATAGTTCAGTTGTTCTGAGAGAATGTCCAGGTCCTTCAGCACTCTGGGATGTAACATATCTGGTCCTGGGGATTTGAACTCATCTGCTCCCTCTTCTTCTCTTCCCCTCTGATCATTTGCACCCATTTGCTGCCTGCAGTCACCAGTTGCACCTGACTCACGGATCTAATCACCCTCTTGACCTTGCTCTCATCCTTGACCTCTATCTTCACCTTGACCCAAATAGTTAATGCTATGAAAAGCTCAAAGCCTCATTCCAGGGATTTTGGGGGAGTCATTCCTTTACCAAGGAGCAAGGAAATTGGGGACACTCAGCAACTCAGTCGGGCTAAGCCTTTGGTTCTTCAAGCCTTTCTTGGGACCTTGCTATGGCCTCACTGGTGGTTTGGAAGAAGGACATGTCTCCCATTACTCTGCCACCCAATTCGTTTTGCTTTTACCAAGGGCATCAGAGCAGAGGGTGCTGCTCCTCCACCTCCACCACTAGTTTAGAAAATTAGATAAATTGTTTTCTTTCCTTCTCCATCTCTACTAACTCTATCAATCTTACTCTTCAATTGTGGGAATTAGTGTGCCTTTCCATCCTTGTGCATATAATATTCTTGCTACTATCGAAATATATAATAACAAAGTTCCAAATATCCTTTCAAATTCTTTATCCATAAAACCTAAAATGAAAACTACTGGTTTCAGTTATATACTTATTGTAAAACATCTTCTGAACTAAAGTAGAAATCTGATCTCAGTATTTCTTTGCTTTATCACAA
>JALGBA010001777.1:0-24439 GCA_023970755.1 Azemiops feae | reverse complement strand
AGAAAGTCCAGTTGCCTGGACTTTGGGACAACCATGGCCTGGATGACGGAGAACCTCCATAGGCATTTCTCTTAGTAGAAGCTCCCAGGAAAGTTCTTTTCCTTTACTCTGCTGATGCTCGGTATCTCTACTCTTGTTCCTCAGCTTGTGTATCACGCCCGAGAGTGGACACAACACAACACAAGAGGTTCTCCATAACTGGGATTTCCGACCCTCCACCAGAAGTCGGCTGTCCAAGAAAGTAGTTCCCGTCTCTTGTCTCAGGAGAAGGTAAATATGCTGAGCTTTTACCCTTTGGGGGGCGCAATTGTCCTAGACACAATGCCAACACAATGCCAACTCGGCGCGGGATAATTCAACAATTCGATTCGTTCAAATGATTTAAAGAATTATTTTCATTTTTGTCATTCACGTTTCATTTTGTCCCTCCTTCCTTTAATGATTCTGTTCCACCATTTCTTCGAGATTAGACAGACAAATAACAGAATTGGAAGGGACCTCGGAGATCATCTAGTCCAACCCCCTGCTCAGGCAGGAAGCCCCATGCCATCCTGGACAAAGGGCTGCCCAGTCTCTCCTTAAAAACCTCCAGTGATGGAGCACCTACAACTTCTGGAGGCAAGTCGTTCCACTGATTGGTTGTTCTCACTGTCAGGAAATTTCTCCTTAGTTCTAGGTTGCTTCTCTCCTTAATTAGTAGCTGACCACACAGTGTCCATTTCTGGTAGTATTTTGTCCTCCTTTTCCTTTCCCTGACCCATTGGTGGACCTCCCTACGATTCACCGACTCTTTTCCCAACCTTCAGATTTCGCTTTACAAATACTATGGGGTGAAACTACGGAATTCGAGACAGAAAGACCTGGTCAAGGAACAACTGAAAAGACTTCTAGGTTTTTCATTTCAAGAAGAAACAGACAGAGAAGTGAGTGGAAGTGGGGTTTCTGCAGGGGCTGAGCCCTCCAACTTTGTGGGGCCCTTGGTGCTCTCTGAGCTGGGTTGCTTTCTTGCAGACGTTTTGTTACCCAACTAGGTCACATCATCCATGCTAGAAGGGAGTGGGGTTTGTGGGGAGGAGGAGGAGGAGGAGGTGGAGGTGGAGGAGAGGAGGACTATTGGGTCCTGTGGGGTTACCACGAGGGGAGGAGGAGAGGAGGAGGTGGAGGAGAGGAGGACTATTGGGTCCTGTGGGGTTACAGAGGGGAGGAGGAGAAGGAGGAGGAGGAGGATTAGGAGGAGGAGGAGGAGGAGGAGGAGGAAGAAAGAACCATGGCGTCCTTGGTTATTTTCTTGCAGACATTTCATTACCTAGCTAGGTAACATCATCAGCGCTAGAAGGGAGAGGGGATTGCTCTCATTTTGCAGGTAGTTCTCAACTTACGGCCACAAGTGGACCAGTATTTCCATTGCTGAACCAGACAGTTGTTAAATGGGTTGTGCTGGATTTTATGACCTTTTGGGCTATGTTGTTTAAGTGAATCACCGCAATTGTTAAGGGAATCCTGCAATGCCTTTTTAAAATTCGCTTTTTTCAAGGATGCTCTAACTTGGAAAATTCGCTGAATAAATTGTTGTAAGTCGAGGACTACCTGTATTTAATTTCTTTCCACCCTCCCAAAGCTTGGAAGGAATAAAAAGAAGGGTGCAGGCAGTACGACCGTTTGTTTAGTGACCATTGAAAGTTAGGATGGCACTGAAAATATGACTTATGACCATTTCTCCACACTTACGGCCGTCAGAGCATCCGTATAGTGACCTGACCAAAATTCGGATGTTTGGTTCCTATTTGTGACGGTCGCAGCCTCCCAGGGTCACCTGATCCTCCTTTTGCGACCTTCTGGAAAGCGAAGCCAGTAGAGGAGTTAGATGCACTTAAGAATTGTGTTACTAACTTAACAACTCCAGTGACTCACTTAACAACTGTGGCAAAAAAAGTTGTAAAACGGGGCAAAACTCCCTTAACAAATGTCTTGCTTAGCAACAGAAATTTTGGGCTCACTGGTGGTCATAAGTCGAGGACTACCCGTATAATAACAATAATAAAACAATAGCATCAGTGACTCTTCTTGACCGAAAGAGGATACTTTTACCACCGGCTAATAAATTTATTCCTAGAGAGGCAGGAAGAGCAAGTTAGGCAGAGGGTGAAGGACTGGAGCTGGGCGTCCACAGGGATGCTCAAAGTGTCAAGATGGTGGCCATAATGCGGCAATTGTTCCATCCTGGCATGAATTTTTTGACCATGGGACGTCAAACTTGGCGACTTTCAGATTTGTGGACTTCAACTCCCAGAATTCCTCAGCATTGATGGCTGAAGAGTTCTGAAAGTCCCCGAGTCTTAAAGTTGCAGGCTGGGGAATTCTGGGAGTTGAAGTCCACAAGGCTTCAAGTTTGGAGACCCCTATTTTTGACCACCCCCCGTGGACCACTCTTGTTTGGAGCAAACGACTCCAGAATGTGGCTGACCCTCAAGAGAAAACAAGAGGTGGCTCTTACTTAGCATTCATCATAGAAGCAGCCTAAAATAAAGAAACACGATTACGGGTCAAATGTTGAAATGTCCTAATTCGCAAGCATCGCTTTGCTTAGGGAATCTCTGAAGCCATCGGAGTGGTTGCATTTTGCCATCTTCCTGAGATCCTGGTGGCCCTGAGAGATGTTGGCCACTTTGTGCGTGCAAAGAAACCTGCTCTGCAAGAAGCCACCTTTCAGGTAAGGCCAGAGATGGGGTTGCAAGGTCTGAGACTCAGTACAGAAGAACGCTGGGGGATTCTGGGAAGGAAAGTCCAACGTGTTTAGAAGGACTGATGCTCCGGGTTGTCTGGTCTCCTCAGACTGGTCATAGATCTCAAGACCGGAGACCAGCGCTGAGATTTGTAGGAGGAGGAGATTATGAGTTGCCCCAACAAATATCTCAAGTAGACCCAAAGGTGCTTTTTCAGAAGGCAACTGGACTTTGTTTTTCCTTCCTTTCACTTCTCATCCAAGAAGCTTCTTCTGTTCTGACTGAGAAGGGGATTGGACCGAGGGATGATGGAGAATTAGTTGCTTATCGCCTCATCCCTTCTGGTGATTGATGACCACTTCCTGGACCTCAATATGGAGGTGGGAAAGGGACCTCAATTGGAGGCCAGACATGTGGACTTCCCAAAGACATCCAGTTGGCCATTTGGGATCCAGAACGCTGATCTAATAGGTCCCAGGACTTGATCCAGCCTCAGAGCTCTTTCAGGGTGTTTATAGACCCCCTGGGTACAGTTCTTTCTCTGCTTATTATAGAACATGGAACAAGCGAGTTGGAAGGGACCTGAGAGGTCTTCTAGTCGAACCCCCTGCTCAAGCAGGAGAGTGTATACCATTTCAGACAAATGGTTGTCCAGTCTCTGTTTGAAAGCCTCCAGTGACGGAGCACCCACAACCTCTGGAGGCAAGCTGTTCCACTGGTTAATTGTCCTCACTGTTAGGAAGTTTCTCCTTAATTCCAAGTTGCTTCTTTCCTTGGTTAGCTTTGGAGAACAGGTTGACCCCCTCCCGTCTTTGTAATCACAGGACCAACACTCTTGTTTTGAGAGACAAATTCGCACAGCCGTGATCCTGTGCTATGGCCAAGCAGCCATGGGCGCCCATCCGGAGGACTTGATGCCTTTAGCGGAACACATTGTCTCTGAGATTCTCTTCCAGTATTCGACTAGGAACAAGGTAGGCTGGCTTCCACCCTGTGCTTCTCTTCATGATGAGTTGCCCTTTTCTCAGAAAGGTGGGAGTCGTTTCACAGGTCTTCCCTCTGAATTAAAATGGAAAAAGAAACCCCCTTTGATAATTTTCCAGTATCGCCTCTCATTATTTCCCCTCTTTATTGCAAGAACAATGATAATCTAGAGTCCTTAGCTTGGTTGCCTTCTTGCAGACATTTCATGACCCAGCTGGGTAACGTTATCAGTGCACTGTGGAAAAAGAGGAGGAGAAGGAGAAGGAGGAGGAGGAGGAAAAGGAGAAGGAGGAGGAGAAGGAGAAGGAGAAGGAGGACTGTACAGTCCTCGGTGTTCTCTGCTTAGTTGTTTTCTTGCAGATGTTTCCCTACCCAACTAGGTAACGTTATCAGTGCTAGAAGGGAGGGGGTTTGCTCTCCTTTTACATACGAGTGGCTTGCCCTGTCAATGCCGGCAGGACTGTTGTTTTTCTTCTTGATATTTCCTTGATCTATTGTTTACCGCTGAATAGTTTCTCTGGGGTTAATCCCTGCTTCTCTGGGTTTCGATTGCTAGTGAGGAAATACAAGGAATGTCTGCAAGAAATCCACCTAGCTCGCAGAGCACCACCCCTGAGCTACAAAGATCCCCTCTACTGAATTCTCTGACTGCCCTTCTTAAGAGGGAGAAGAGAGTAGAATAACAGAGTTGCTTGGAAGAATCCTGATCTCTGGGTCAGCAGGAACCCTCGAGCCCCCGGTTAGGCCTCTAATTCAGATTCGCTCCCTATTCCAATTGCAGAGTACATGTTTAACTGCTAGTTGTTCATTTATCTATTGGAGGGTCATGCCGCCTTTATTATACTCAAGGCAGCGGACATGCATAATATTCTTTCCTCCTTTCCACACAACAACCTTGTGAGATAGATGGACTGGCCCCAAGTCACCCAGCTGGCTCTCATGCCTAAGGCAGGGCCAGAACTCACATTTAGTCTCTTGGTGATTGGCCCAAAGTTACCCATCCAGCTTTCATGCCTATGGCAGGACTAGAACTCACCATTTTGGGGTGACTGGCCCAAAGTCTCTCAGCTGGCTTTCATCCTAAGACGGGCCTCGAACTCACAGTCTCTTGGTGATTGGCCCAAAGTTACCCATCCATCTTTCATACCTACAGCGGAACTAGAACTCACAGTCGCCTGGTGATTGGCCCAAAGTTACCCACCCAGCTTTCATGCCTACGGCAGGACTAGAACTCACCATTTTGGGGTGACTGTCCCAAAGTCTCTCAGCTGGCTTTCATCCTAAGACGGGACTCGAACTCACAGTCTCCTGATGACTGGCCAAGATCACTCAGCCATCTTTCATGCCTAAGGCGGAACCAGAACTCACAGTCGCCTGGTGATTGGCCCAAAGTTACCCACCCAGCTTTCATGCCTATGGCGGGACTAGAACTCAGAATGTCCAGGTGATATTTTGATTGGCAGCCCCTCAGAGTTCGACAGAAGATGGTTGGCTACATCGAGGTTTAAATCAATCAGTCCCTCCTCTTCCTTCTGGTTTCTTCTAACCCCACACTATCCACCCCGCGTTTTCCAGGATGCAGCCTTGAAGAAAGCGTTCCTGAGGTCCGTGATCATGATCACCAAAGCTCTTGTCCAGAGCAAGAGGCAGGATGTCCATTTACCCCATAAATCTGAACTGGTCCTAAATATAAATGTAAGTTGGGGGGGCAGGTGCTCCCGGGAGAATTTATTTCTGAAAGTGAATTTGGATGGAATTCCAAGATGTGCAACATCAAATAGACTATTTCCTTGTCATATTTATCTGTGGTTATACCCAATAAAAAAAGTTCAGGTTTTAGCTCTATCTCCAACATTAATATTTCTTTCAACCATTTTCTTATCCTATTCCAATAATCACGGGCTTTAGGACATTCCCACCACATGTGGTAATAGGTCCCTGTTGCTATTTTACACTTCCAACATATAGGTGAAAGATTTGGGCCCATTTTGGCTAACCTCGTGGGTGGGAAATGCCATCTGTAGAACATCCTATAAAGATTTTCCTTATAAGAAGTGGCTAAAGTGAGTTTCCTGTTTCTTTCCCACAATTCTTGCCAAATATGTAAATCAATATTAAAGCCGAAATCCCTACTCCACGTTAATATAAGTTTCCTTGACCTGCTCTTCAAACATTGCCTGGTCTAGAAGGTATTGATATATTCTTTTAATCATTTTATCTTCGGTTCCTAATGATATTTTATCTAACTCTGTCGACTCTGTTTTTATACCCCAATCTTTTTTATCTTTCCTATATCGTGATTGCAATTGAAGATATGCCCACCATTCCAATTCTATCCCTTCTTCCTGGAGACTTTTCCTTGATTTCAATTCTCCTCTCTCGTCTAATATGTCTTTATACGCTATTACTTTCCCTAGTTGTATGAACATTGGATGTATGTGCATTTCCAATGTGGAAATCCAATTTGGAATTTGCATATAATTTTGTTGCCTAATTTTAACCCAAACGTCTATTAACGCTCGTCTAATATAATGCCTCCGGAAGTACTGGTGGACCTTGTATTTCTCATCCCATAGTATGGCATGCCACCCAATCTGCATATCATGGCCTTCCAATCTTAATAATCTCCTATTTTTAGTTGTATCCAGTCCCGCACCCATGTTCATATTGTAGCTTGATAATATTTTTCCAAATCCGGGAGACCGAATCCGCCCCTCTCCTTAGAATCTTGCAATAATTTTAACTTAATCCTTGCTTTTTTCCCTTGCCAAATAAATTTGAGTATGGTTTTGTTAAAATTACAAAAAAATTCCTTATCTAATTTGATCGGTATGCATTGAAACAAAAATAGTATTTTGGGTAGCACGTTCATTTTAATTACAGCAATTCTTCCCATAAAAGAAAGCTGTAAGTTTGTCCACCTGTCCAGGTCAATTTTAATCTGCTCCATTAGTTTGTCGTAATTGTCTCCTTTAAGTGTGGCACATCTAGCTGTTAATTGTATCCCTAGATATCTTATTTTCTTTGTAGTCTGGATGCCTAATCTATCAACTAATTCATTTTTCTATGCTCTGGTCATATTCTTCACAAGCATTTTAGTTTTTTCTTTGTTTATCTTTAGGCCTGCTATTTCACCATATTCACCCAGTACCTCCATTAGCCTTGTCCCTGATTGTAGGGGCTCTTCAATTATAAAGACAAGGTCATCTGCAAAGGTTTGCATTTTAAATATTTCTCTCTTAATCTCCAATCCTTTGATTTGCTCATCTTTCCGAATTGTTCTAGTTGATACCTCCAAGGACAGTACAAACAGTAATGGGGATAGTGGACAACCTTGCCTTGTGCCTTTTTGAATTTGGAAACTTTCAGTTGTTTCTCCATTGATTATTACTTTGGCTACCTGTTTGGAATAGATTGCTTTAAACATATTTATAAAATTCTCCCCAAAGTCCATATATACCAGTTGATTACGCATAAAGTCCCATTTAACATTATCAAACGTTAAATGAGAACTTTATTGTTAGAAACCAGAAGTTATGGATGCTCCATCACTGGAGGTTTTGAAGAAGAGACTGGACAGCCATTTGTCTCAAATGGTATTATAGGGTCTCCTGCTTGAGCAGGGGGTTGGACTAGATGACCTCCTTAATCAGTGGAATGACTTGTGGAGGGGAGGGAGGGAGGAAAGAAGGAAGGAAGGAAGGAGGAAAGAAGGAAGGAAAGAAGGAAGATGGGGAAAGTAGGAAGAAGGAAGATGGGAGCGAGGAAAAGAGGGAAGGAAGGGAGGAAGGGAGAAAGGAAGGAAGGAAGGAAGGAAGGAAGGAAGGAAGGAAGGAAGGAAGGAAGGAAGGAAGGAAGGAAGGAAGGAAGGAAGGCTTGATGACCCCAAATTCTATTTCCACTTTGCATTGTGGGCAGTTTTGTATACTTCCAACTATCATACACTAACTTTTGCCATACAGTATCCTCGACATATGACCATAATGGAACCTCCAGCGGTCACTAAGGGAATGCAGCAGTCCTTAAGCCAATGCTGTGGTCGTATATTTAGGATGAACCAGATCTTTTAGTGGTTTCCTTCTACAGGGAGTCCTCGACTTACAACCACAATTGAGCCCCAAATTTCTGTTGCTAAGTGAGATGGTTGTTAAGTGAGTTTTGCCCCATTTTACGACCTTCCTTGCCACAGCCGTTAAGTGAATTTGGCTCCCCCCCCTGACTTTGCTCCTCAGAAGGTTGCGAAAGATGATCACGTGACCCTGGGACACTGCGACCGCCATAAATATGAACTACCAAGAACCCAGATTCTGATCACATGACCGTGGGGATGCTTTCACGGTTGTAAGTCTGAAAAAGGGGCATGCATTCTTGGCTACAGGATGTTTTCTGCCCTGTGTGCCTCCGTGCCCATTTGCCCCACTCAGGTGACCCTGAGGACACAGACAAACCTCCAGGTGGCCTCAACGGCTCTCCCAAAGAAGGCAAGTGACCAGCTGCCTGCAAGGAGGATAAATCCTCCCGTTCCCCACCATCCGGTCAGAGCTGAGGAAGCTTCCTGGAGGAGAAGAGAAACGTCTTTAGAGAAAAAACAAGAAAGTCCAGTTGCCTGGACTTTGGGACAACCATGACCTGGATGACGGAGAACCTCCATAGGCATTTCTCTTAGTAGAAGCTCCCAGGAAAGTTCTTTTCCTTTACTCTGCTGATGCTCGGTATCTCTACTCTTGTTCCTCAGCTTATGTATCACGCCCGAGAGTGGACACATCGTCACAACACAAGGCATTCTAGAGGTTCTCCATGAAGGGATGATCCAGTCGTAGCATTCGAGGTCTGGGTTACCTTCTGCAGCACCCCTTTGAGGTAAGAGACGGGATGAAGGAAGTGAGGGACTTTCAAGGTAGTAGCTGGGGTGACCTCACTCTCTGGGAAGTCTACAGTGCTGGGAAGGATAGAGGAAGGAGAAGAAGACCATCACCAGAAAGAGGATGGGATGGGATGGGATGGGATGGGATGGGATGGGATAGAATGGAAGGGAAGGGAAGGGAAGGGAAGGGAAGAGAAGAGAAGAGAAGAGAAGAGAAGAGAAGAGAAGAGAAGAGAAGAGAAGAGAAGAGAAGAGAAGAGAAGAGAAGAGAAGAGAAGAGAAGAGAAGAGAAGAGAAGAGAAGAGAAGAGAAGAGAATAAATAGAATAAAATCATTTATCTGAAATGGTATTGAATAGGACTCCTGTCAAGCAGACGGTTGAACTAGAAGACCTCCAAGGTCCTTTCCGACTCTATTATTCTATGTTCTATGTTCTAAGTGCAGATGTTTATGTGCTTGAAATGGGGCATATTATGGTGAGTTTAACTGTGTAAAATGAACTGTTTCACTTCAGTTTGCTTTAGCTGGACCCAAACCATATGATGAACAACTGGGGAACAAGTTAGATCTACTCTAACAACAACAAAAAAGGAATAGGATGACCAGAGTCTTTCAATATTTGAGGGGCTGCCATGGAGAAGAGGGGATCAACCTGTTCTCCAAAGCACCTGAAGGCAGGACAAGAAGCAAGGGATGGAAACTAATCAAGGAGAGAAGCAACCTGGAACTAAGGAGAAACTTCCTGACAGCGAGAACAATTAATCAGTGGAACAATTTGCCTCCAGAAATTCTGAAAGCTCCAACACTGAAAGTTTTTAAGAAGAGATTGGACAACCATTTGTCTGAAATGGTATAGGGTTTCCTGCCTAAGCAGGGGGTTGGACTAGAAGATCTCCAAGGTCCCTTCCAACTCATTTTATTCTATTATCACTGCTAGAAGGGAGAGGGGTTTGGGAGGAGGAGGGGGAGGAGGGGGAGGAGGGGGAGGAAGAGGGGAAAGTCCTTGGTGCTTGCAGACATTTCATTTCCAATCTAGATAACATCCATCAGTTACCCAGTTTACTAATCAGACTCCTCCCTCACCTTCTAGACTCACCTGAGATTCCACCAGCAGCAGGGACTCCCAACATGACACCAAACCCAAATCCAAGATTGATGGTCAAGTAGTCTCCAAAACTGCTCTTTCCCAGCACACCTTGTGCCCTGAAGCCAAGGCCAAAACTCTGTCAGAAGAAAAAGAGAAGGTCCCCCAGAAACTCTGCAATTTTAGATAGGGCAGGGGGTCTCCAGACCTGCCAACCTGTGGACTCCAATTCCCATGCTAGCTGGGAAATTCTGGGAGCAACTAGTCCAGGAAGAAAGAAAACCTAGAAGAAGGAGGGACACTCCAGGAGCTCGGATCAGGCGGCGGCCGATCGGAGCGGACTGAAGACGCCTCTGAAAAGGCGGAGGAAAGGCTGCCGGGTGAGCCGAGGCAGCCCAAGTCGTCTCCAGCCGGAAGGGAAGCACCGCAAAACAGCCGATCGTCATCTGCGTGCTGAGGCTGGGTGAGCCAGAGTCTTCTTTCCTTCTCCTTGCGGATTATAATACGTTGAGCCCCTGATGGGAAAGAGCTGAAAAGTAAAGACCCCCAGAAGGACTAACTTAAAAGCAGCCGGCAATTACAAAAAGGGGAAAGTGTTCTTTTTAAGAATATCGGACATTGATAAGTAAGCCGAGGAGGACACCTAGTGGCGAAAGAAGAAACGACAGCACCAATAAATAGTGAAAAGAAGAAGAAGAAGGAAATAGAAAAAATGTTTTCGTAACAATAACCCTGAAGACACTTGCAAATAACAAAAGTGCCTTGTGAGATTGCAAGGAAAAAGACTTTTCAAAGTTACTTTTGTTGACTTTGGCTAAACTCAAAATAGATACTGTGTTGGTTTCAGACTGTGAGCTGTAAAATGAGTTTCATCAAACATTACTAGGGTTATGAAGAAAACCTCTTCTGCACCCTCTGTAGGACAATCTAGTCCAACAACACAGGGACTATTGAAGCAATGTTGCAACATGAGAAAATAAGCACTGCCCAAAGCGAAACACAGACCTCACTAAAACCGATTCAAGAGATGATGCAAAGAAATCATGAAGAGACACAAAAAACCCACCAAGAGACACAAAGTAAACTTGAGAAAGTAAGTCAAGAAATCTTGGATATAAGGGCAAAATTTGAAGCTCAAAATCAAATGATAATTAAAAATGAACAGAGAATTCAGAACATGGAAGAAAAATCAGAGGACATGGATAAAAAGATGGAAAGGTTATTACAAGAAAATGAAAAATTAGAACAAGCAAATCAAGACCTAGAGGGGGCAATTAAGATCCTAGAAATGGGAAAAGCAGAACATTATTTGAGATTTCAAAACATCCCTGAGGACAGAGAAGAAAACACAGCAGTGGTGATTATGGACATCCTGGCAGAGGCTTTAAAGGCAGATAGAGGAGAAATTCAAATGGAGGTCGATGAAATGTTTCGCATGAACTCTAGCTATGCAAGAAGAAATAAACTGCCAAGAGAAGTACATGTACGGTTCATAAAGAAAACAACAAGAGATGAAGTTTTGAGGAAAGTCAGAGATGAGCCAATACAATATAAAAACAAAGAAATCGTGCAGATACCTAAGAGAGTAAGAGATACTCGAAGACATTATCATTTCTTAACTACAAAGCTGATTGCCAAAGGCATAAACTTCAGATGGCTGATGCCGGAAGGCATTTTAATAAATTGGAATAATACAAGATATCGACTGGATTCAGTCTGGAAAGCAGAAGATTTTGAAGTAAGGAATAGAGTAATTCTGGATGAAGGAGTGCAACAAAGAGAAGGGGAGAGCAAGGAGCAGAAGCAAATGGAAGAGATAACTCAAGGAGCAACGGCACAAACAGGAGAACAGAAAGAGGAAGACGATCAGGAGGGCGAAGGTGAAGGGCCTGTCAGAGAACAGAGGATTACTAGATCGACTAGACCTAAATATAAAAAATGGAAATGGAAATGGAGAAAGAAAATGGAATTTTTTCAGTGAACATAAATGGACTAAACTCCCCATCAAAAAGAAATAAAGTGTTCAGGAAATTACAGGAATTGAATACAGATATAATTTGTCTGCAAGAAACACATATAAAAGAACAGCACCATAAATTATTGGAATATCCAAAAATTGGGAAACTTTATTATACATCAGCACATCAGAAAAAAGGGGGGTTGCTGTTTACGTTAAAGAGACAATAGATTCTAAATTGGTATATTCGGATAAAGAAGGAAGAATCTTAATGGTAGAAATATATTTGTACCAAAAGCAAACACGGCTAGTGGCAATTTATGCACCAAACAACAGTCAAGAAGAATTTTATAAAAACTTACATAGAAAAATAATAGAAATGGAGTACCAAAATATTTGCTTAGTAGGAGACTTTAACGCGATAGTAGACAGAAAAATTGACTATAAAAGCAATAAAACCGAAAAAACCGGAAGAAGAAGATTACCTAGGACATTTTTTGATATGGCAGAGGAAATCGGAATCCAAGATGTCTGGAGGGAAACCAACCCACAAAAACTACAATACACCTTTTATTCAAACAGCCAAAAATCTTGGTCAAGAATCGATATGATTTGGATAACTGCAGACGTGAGAATGAATATACGGGATATTGAGATAGAAATAGGCACGTGGGCAGACCATAATCCCTTGCAAGTGACTTGGAAAGGAAGACAAAAAAGATTAAGATGGACTTTAAATCAATCTATATTAAAAGAAAGAGAATTCATAGAGCTAGCGAAAAAAGAAATGGAATTTTTTTTCAAAGAAAATAAAAAAGAAAATACAACATTACAAAATGTATGGGATACAGCTAAAGCGTACTTTAGAGGCATAGCTATAACGTATATGGCAAAGAAAAATAAACAGAGAAGACAGCAATATGTACTGTTAAAAGAAAAAATTGGAAAGTTAGAATCAGAACTGCAAAAAAATCCACAAAAAAGACCTTGAAAAGAGAAATGGACATAATAAAACATAAATTAAATCTGTTGGACTCAGAAAAAGTGGCAGAACAGATAAAGAGAGCAAAACAGAACTTTTTTGAGAATGCCAATAAACCAGGAAGATGGTTAGCCTATAAACTTAAAAAGCAGAAAGAGAAGAAAACGATACATAACCTATTAGATGGGAAAGGTCATCTACAATTTAAAAATGAAGAAATAAAAAAGATAATATGGAGTTTTTTTCTGTTTGGTTTTTGGCACATCTGAGTCCAAGCAGACACGACTCCGAGGTTGTTGACGATCTCTCGGTCAGAGGTTGCTCGAACCAAACCTGGCTTTCGTTGTGGTTTCTGACCATTTGTGTTGACCGTTTTTTAAACAAAATAAAAACCAGAAGAGGAAATATAGACAATAAAGAAAAAAAGTAACTGGTAAAAGAAAAGAAAAGAAATAGAAAAGGGAAAGAAAGAAAGAAAAAAAGAAAGGAGGGAGGGAGGGAGGGAAGAATGAAGGAAAAGAGAGAGGGAGGGAGGAAAGGAAGCAAGAATGGAAGGAAGGAAAAGAAGGAGGGAGGGAGGGAGGGAAGAAAGGGAGGAAGGAAGGAAGGAAGGAAGGAAGGAAGGAAGAAAGAAAGAAAGAAAGAAAGAAAGAAAGAAAGAAAGAAAGAAAGAAAGAAAGAAAGAAAGAAAGTTGATTTTAAAAAAGCCTACCAATCTTCTTGAGACTGGTTATGGATATCTTTATAGAGTATTTTGCTATTCTTGCTAAAGTTACATCGTAACTTCTATAAGCTATATTTTCTTATCTTCAAACCCACTAGTCAAAATTTCATTTTTCTTTTTCTTTCACAAAAATTCCATAAGCCAGGAAAAGGCATGCTTCCAATGTTTCCATCCTCACCCACCCACCCACACACACCATCTTCTAACTTAGTTTGTTTCTCAAACTCACCAACTTGAAGATGGGTGGACCTGCGTTGCTGGCTGGGGGGAATTCTGGGAGTTGAAGTCCACCCATCTTCAAGTTGCCACGGTTGAGAAACCCTGTCCTAACACATTCTCCTTCTCCCCAACACGCCCCACGTCTTCCCACCATCAAGAGGAAGGTCCCCAGAGCTTCTGCCAGGCCCTGTCGGACTGTTTCATGGACCCGTTCCTGAAGCCACGTGGCTCAAAGTTGATAAATACCAATCTCATACTTGTCTCTAACTCTCCCCCTCCATTTCTACGTTGGCAATTACTTCCTGAAGTGATTGAAACTGGTTGGATTCACCCCATGGACCCAACCAGGTTATTGTATTAAACAATATAACAGAATAAGAGAGCTGGAAGGGACCTTGGAAGTCTTCTATTCCAACTCCCTGCTCAAGCAGGAGACCCATTTGAGACAAATGGAAAGACCACACTTGGAACACTGCATCCAGTTTTGGTCGCCACAATGTAAAAAAGATATTGAGACTCTAGAAAGAGTGCAGAGAAGAGCAACAAAGATGATTAGGAGGCTGGAAGCTAAAACATAGTCTCTCTCTCCCTCCCTCCCTCCCCCCCCCTCTCTCATCACAAATTGTGAAATACAACACTTCATCATAAATCATAAGATGCAACACTTAGTGATAGTCATAGAGTACTAGCTAAGCAAACAACATAAATTATACTAGGGTACAAAAAACCCATATAAATTGTAAGATACAAGCAGCAAGCTACAGTCCTAAGAAGGTAAGGATAGGCAATAGGAAAGATGAATGGATGAACCTTTACTATCAAAGTATAACATGTATACAGTGAGATTGGCTGAGCCTCCCTCCGTGCCCCCCACCACCACAACTCACAGTGACTACAAACCCCCAACTTATTACACCCTGTGAGCCCAACTTATTACACCCAACTTATTACACCCACGCCGGCCTCTCGGGTCTGTCATGCATAAAATTATGATGTCCCATTCAAGAGCCTGGCAGCCCATGGATAAAAGCTGTTCTTCAGCCTGTTGGTACGGCTGGCTATGTTTCTGTATCTCCTACTCGATGGTAGGAGAGTAAAGAGGTACCGACCAGGGTGAGAGTCATCCCTGAGAATTTTCCTCACTCTACCAAGGCAACGGGCCCTGGCGATGTCATCCAGTGGTGTCAGGGAACAGCCCACGATGTTTTGTGCCGTGCTCACCACCCTATGAGGAGTATCATAGTAATACAGCGTTACTAGCATTTTGACAGGGTTGTGGGAATGAGTGGCTGAGCAGAGTGAGGGCATGGGGGAAAAAGCTGTCCTTGTGTCTAGGCCTTCTGCTGTGCCAGGCCCTGAAGCCTCGTCTGGAGGGAAGAAGCCGAAATCGCTCAGGTCCAGGATGTGAGGGGTCTGCAGATATTTTCACAGCCTCTTTCTTGCTCGTGCAGCCCAACTCTGTGGAACTCTAGTCATTTATTCGATTGTTACCCCGCCTTTACAAGTAGTCCTCCACTTACAACAGTCCGCTTAGTGACCACTCAAAGTTGCAACAGCTCTGAGCAAAGGGACTTGTGACCTTTTTCCACAGTTCCAACCTCCGCAGCATCCCTGTGGTCACGTGATCAAAATCCAGCCGCTTGGCAACTGACTCGTGTTTATGATGGTTGCGGTGTCCCGGGGTCACGTGATCCCCTCTTGCGACCTTCTGGCCAGCAATGGGGAAGCCGGATTCATTTAACAACCGGGTTACTAACTTAGAACTTCAGCAATTCACTTAACAACCGTGGCACGAAATATCGTAAAATGAGACAAAGCGCACTTAACAAACGGCTCGATTAAGAGCGGAAATGTTGGGCTCAATTGTGGTCATAAGTCGTGGATTACCTATATTACATACTTTATAGGCAATTCAAGGTGGCGAAAACACCTAATCTTCCAGCCTTCTCCTCTTTTCGCTTCAACAACAACCCTGTGAGGTGGGTTGGGTTGAGAGAGAGGGACTGGCCCCAAATCACCCAGCTGGCTTTCGTGCTCAAGGCGGGACTAGAACTCTCAGTGTCCTGGTGATTGGCCCAAAGTCACCCAGCAGACTTTCTTACATAAGGCAGAACTAGAACTCGCAAACTCCTGGAGATCGGCCCCAAAGTCACAAAGCTCCCTTTAATTCCTAAGGCGGGACTAGAACTCATTGTCTCCTGGTGATTGGCCAAAGGCACCCAGTTGATTAAGGAGAGAGTCAATCTAGAACTAAGGAGAGATTTAATGACAGTAAGAACAATTAATCAGTGGATCAACTTGCCTTCAGAAGTTGTGGCTCTTCCAACACTGGAGGGTTTTAAGAAGAAACTGGACAACCTTTTGTCTGAAATGGGATAGGGCAGAGGTCCCCAACCTTTGGGGCACCAGGGACCGGTTCCATGGAGAGAGGTTTTTCTATGGACCGGAGGGTGCGGTAGTTTTGTGTGCTCCCTGCATCCCGCGGATGGGGGTCTGCTTGTTTGTACAGACCAGTTGCTGCCATGCCATGGCCCACTACTGGTCCACGGACCGGGGGTTGGGGACCCCTGGTATAGAGTCTCCTGCCTGAGCTGGGGGTTGGACTAGAAGACCTCCAAGGTCCCTTCCAACTCTGCCATTCTATGATTCCGTAAGAGTCTCCTGCCTGAGCAGGGGGCTGGACTAGAAGACCTCCAAGGTCCCTTCCAACTCTGCTATTCTATCATTCTGTAAGGGTCTCCTGCCTGAGCTTGGGGCTGGACTAGAAGACCTCCAAGGTCCCTTTCAACTCTGCTATTCTATCATTCTGTAAGGGTCTCCTGCCTGAGCAGGGGGCTGGACTAGAAGACCTCCAAGGTCCCTTCCAACTCTGCTATTCTATCATTCTGTAAGGGTCTCCTGCCTGAGCTTGGGGCTGGACTAGAAGACCTCCAAGGTCCCTTCCAACTCTGCTATTCTATCATTCTGTAAGGGTCTCCTGCCTGAGCTTGGGGCTGGACTAGAAGACCTTCAAGGTCCCTTCCAACTCTGCTATTCTATCATTCTGTAAGGGTCTCCTGCCTGAGCAGGGGGCTGGACTAGAAGACCTCCAAGGTCCCTTCCAACTCTGCTATTCTATCATTCTGTAAGGGTCTCCTGCCTGAGCTTGGGGCTGGACTAGAAGACCTCCAAGGTCCCTTCCAACTCTGCTATTCTATCATTCTGTAAGGGTCTCCTGCCTGAGCTTGGGGCTGGACTAGAAGACCTCCAAGGTCCCTTCCAACTCTGCTATTCTATGATTCTGTAAGACTCTCCTGCCTGAGCTGGGGGCTGGCCTAGAAGGTCTCTTCCAACTTCGTTATTCTGAAATAATTTGAGAATTCAGGTGGTACCACGAGAGCCCTCCCTCTGCCTTTTTCACCCACGTTGAACAATCACCAATATTTATATACCAATATATAGTATACCCCCAGTATAGGGTCTCCTGCTCGAGAAGGGGGCTGGACTAGAAGACCTTCAGGATCCCTTCCAGCTCTATCCTATTCAAAGACCTTGGGATTTTTATTGCTTTGAAATTTCACAATGTTGTAATCTTATCATTTTTTAAAAAAAATTGTCATCCTAAATTAATCTAAATATTTTATGGCTAATTTTATACGCTGTTTTATATGTTGATTACACTGCACAGTGTCCAGAGTTCCTCCTCGAGATGGGTGTCTGGGAACATGAAATACAAATAAATTCAGTAAATAGATTTCAGGTAAAAGGCACTTAGATGTTGTGGTTAAGACACCAGTCCAGAAACAGGGAGATGGTGAGTTCTAGTCCCACCTTACCCATGAAAGACGGCTGGGTGACTTTGGGCCGATCACCAGGAGGCAGTGAGTTCTAGTTCTGCCTTACACATGAAAACTGGCTGGGTGACTTTGGGCCAATCAAGCGAAAAGAAGGACCAGGGCTGCCATGACAGCAGTGTTCCAATATTTGAGGGGTTGCCACAGAGAGGAGCGGGTCAACCTGTTTTCCAAAGCACCCGAAGGCCAGACAAGGAACATTGGATGGAAACTGATTAAGGAGAGAGCCAACCTAGAACTAAGGAGGAATTTCCTAACACTGAGAACAATTAATCAGTGGAACGACTTCCCTTCTGAAGTTGTGGGTGCTCCATCACTGGAGGCTTTCAAGAAGAGACTGGACAGTCACTTGTCAGAAATGGCATAGGGTCTCCTGCCTGAGCAGGGGGCTGGACTAGATGACCTACAAGGTCCCTTCCAATGCTGTTATTCTGTAAAGATTCAGTCACTTCAAAATGAGCATGAAGATTTATTGCAAGCTTAAGCTATCTACAAGAATCTGACCAGCTGGCCATTAAGGGAAAGGGTCTATGTGACAACTCGCCACGGCCAACTTTCGGTGGCCAACTAGCCGAGGGACAACTTGCTGCGGTACAAGAGCTACATTAATATCACAGAAATGGTGGAAGAGAATCATGAAAGAAAGGATGCGAAAGGAATGAAATGCGAATGATAAAAATTAAAATGATTTTTTATTTATTTTAAATAATGAAATTGAATTGTTACATTTTCCTGTGGCGAGTTGTCCCATTCCACAAAGTAGATAAGAAACACATCCGGTTACTGTGGCAGTGCCTGCGGTCAGGCAAAGAGTATGCTCTCTTTGCCGACCGGTTTCCCCCCGCCGGTAGACCCTGGACAGAGTCGAAAGTCGCCCCGGAGAGGCGACCACCGTAGAGGAGGGCACTCGCTGATTGCAGAGGGAGGGGCAACTCCCTCTGCGATCCGAGCAATCACCTTTGGGCCAACGGGGAAAAGATCGGCCAGTAACATGGCCGATCACTCAGCTGCTCTGGCCAAAAGTCACAGCAACATCTAAGCATAAAGATCCACCGTGGAAGATCCGGGTGAGACCTTTCTTTCCCTCTTGATATTTTACTCATTTCCCTGTGAAAAGCTCTTAGAAATTGCTTCCCCCCCTTGAGAAAGCAGCCTTTGATCACTTGGGGAAAGAGCTGTGGAAAAAGAAAAAAAATGACTAATTTCTATTGTTTGTTTGAGCGGCTGGAATTCGGAGAACCCTGAGGAAAAAGGAGAAGAGAAGGATCCTTGCTGTGACTCTCTCTCTCTGCCTGCTTGTTTTCAGCTTAAGTGGAAACCTTTAGGGAGGGGGGTGGAGTGTTCTTCTTCTTCCCCCCCTTCTGAATAGTGCTATCTACTTTAAAAACAAAAAACAAAAACGCTACGGCTCCTGGGTGAATTTATGTGGATTGCGCCCAGACGCTTGCATTTCTTTTGGAACTTGTTTGAATTTCTGCCTGCTGTTTTTGACTTTATAATACAAAGTATACTCCCCTGAAAAATGGATCTGTTCGCTCTAGGATTACAATATAATAATTGAGACACCAGTTGCTATTATTTATTTGGATTATAAATTAGATATTCATAATATTGATTGGGACTTTTGCTGTCTTTATTTTTGTACTTGCTTTTTCCTATTTTTGTTTGGATTTTATATTTTATAAAATTGCAACTCAGCTTTTAAGTTGAAATTCTACTAAAAAAAAACGAAGAATGGAATCCCACTCACAGCTTAACTATGGATTTATATTAGAAAAAATCTTGGAAACAAAGGAGGAATTAAAAAAACATTTTAGAATGCTTCGGAAAAGGGAAATCCCAGAGTTAAAAACTGAAATTCAACTTATTGGACATGATACACAACTAGGTCTACAACTTAACGATATGGAGGAAACACATTTACAATCTATTGAAGAGGAAGATACTACATCTTATACACAAATGACAGAGACTTTGGATGACCAAAGGCAGAGTTCAATTAAAACATCTATAATTTTAAAGGCAACAGGAACAGACTTTCAGATACGAGACGTTAAAAATGCTGACAACATGAATAAACAACGAACAATCACCATATTGATTAAGATTGATTACATAGTGCAGACAACAGTGGAGAAAAGAGAAGAAGACTATGACTGGATTCAATTGTTGTATGGTCAAATACTATGGAAGGAATTAGAAGCCCTATTGTGGAAACCTGCTTGGCACAAAAAGAAAGCTAGAATTAGGTTTAAAAGTCAGAGCTAAAATTTTATTGGATGGGTAAAAATGGCTTTTAGAGACTTTGACTGAACTAATATGCCTGAGATTCCTAAGGTTCAAGACTTTGATCCGGATGGCAAGACGGAAAATTGGAAAATCTAAAATTAGGAGTTGGATAGAGATTGGTGAAATATTTAACTATGATTTATAAAAATATTTGATAGAGTACAGGAAATAAAATATAGACACATTAATATATATATATAGATAGATAGATAGATAGATAATAGGCATATTATAAGTCTATTTTAGAAACAATTATTGTTTTATCATTTCAGGCTTGAATCTAAAATGGTTTTAAAACAGAGAAGTATAAATTGAACAACTGGAATAATATCTATATCTTAAAAATAATCTATACTATATGGGTACCCGAATTGTATACTATATGTTTATATAAGGCCAAATTGGAATATGTTAAATTGTGAGTTAGTTAAGCCTGAAAACGGGTGGAAATATTATTGATATTGTGTGTGTGTGTGTGTTTTTCTACTTGTTTTTTCGTTTCTTGCTTAGAGAGGGAAACTTTAAAGAAGTAACTCAAATTGTCTATGTATGATTATATTTTTTACTTTGTTGTATGGAGTGCCCTATCTTCACGATGAGTTCCAAGCACTTGGTTGTAAAACAAACAAAACCAATAAAACTTGTTATATATATATATATATATATAAAGAAACACATTCAAGTTGGGTTGGATTTAGATCTCTTGCGGACGCAAAGGGATTTGTGACTAATGACGCATTAGACTCCTCCCTCCCTCGGGCTCAGCCTTCCTCTACGCACCCTTTTTTCTCTTCCTTTTGAGAAGGTTTGTCCCATCGAATTGCCCATCAATCCCAGTCTCTCTCTTCTTCTCAGAACTCTCCGACGAATCCTTCCGAACTTTGTGGGAGAACAAGGAGCCACTGAATGGAAGAACTGTGAGAGACATTTTGGAGCAGATGGACGAAAAGGAAATGGCTCTTCTCCACAGGGAAACTGAAGTCCATCTCAGCCAGTTCATGCTGCAGACTCTGGAGATGCTTCTTGACTTCTGGCTGAAGGTTCCTCGCCTCTTCGAGGTCCTTCTCAGAGTCAGCCTTCTCTTGTTTGAGGTGGACACTTGGCTAGTGACCTCGCACGGTTCTTTGTGGAGTTCTTCAATGTAGTTCACCAAAGATTTGTTCTCCTCTAACTGATGGCATGATCGTCTTCAGGGTTTCTGCAGATCTTCCGTTGTGGTCTTAAGTTGATCCAGTGTCTGCTGGAGACAGCCGTGCTGCTCTTTCATCCATTGATCGTCTCTCTGGAATTCCTGGGGCTGGAAGTCAAAGGCGTCTCTCAGCTCATCAGCCTGGAGGTTGGGACCATCAGTGGTCGCTGAGAGATCACCCAAGGACATTGACGGTATGACCATTTCCTCCTTGTTGCCGACCTGTTTGAGAAATGGAGAGACACATCAATCACATCCTCCCTCAGGTCAGGGCTAGTTTTGCTAACCTGCCTTCTCCACTCTGGCTTTTTCCTACAATTTTGGAGTCCATCATCTTCTGCTAGCATGAGATGCAGCGGGAGTTAAGAACCAACGGACAATCTGCAGGGGGGTCTCCTGCCAAAGGGCCCTTTAGATATAATCTATCCGGATCAGTTCTCAGCCACACAGCACCAGCTTCAAAATAGCATATCTGAGGGCACATCAAGAGAAAACCAGCACTCTGGAGATGTTCCTCATGCTGGGAAAGGTGGAAGGAAAGAGAAGGAGAGGACAATTTGGGTGAGGTTGGTGGATTTGATTACCATGTTGATGGGTGAACTTTGGGGAGACCTGAAAGTCCGGACTACCTCTGTGGTCACTCAGAGTCCACACTGACTTCAATGCTGTCAATCAATGCAGACCGAATTCCCTGGAGAAGTCTGCCATGTTGGGAAAAGTGAAGGAAAGGGAGGAAGAGAAGGATCCCCAGGAAGCAGCTAGAGTGGGGATGGGGGCAGGTTGGGAGACCCGAAGGACCAGATTGGGGACAGATCTCCATGGTGAAAATCTATCTATGTGGCTGCTGAGAGTCAACACCAACTTGTTGACATTAATCAACCCGTCAGTCAGTCAGTCAGTCAGTCAATTAGATGACCTTCAAGGTCCCTTTCAGCTCTAGGCTTCTATTGTCTATTTCCTTTTCATTGTAGCCTTAATCTCCAAAGAGGGAACAAATTAGGGTTAAAACTATCAAGTGACAATAGCCTCACACATTCATTAAATTGTAAAAACTTTGTGTAAAAATCACAAATTTGGCCCCTTTAAGGCATCTGTGGCCTTCAACCCCCAGAATCCAGCTGGCTTGTGAGGGAATTCTGGGAGATGAAGTCCACACAGGCCTTTAAAATGGCCAGGTTTGAGAAATACCCATATGATCCATCAATACTGATCTCTTTTCAAACTACTCTGACTCCCATTTGATTCTGACTCCAGTTCAAGGCAGATCATCTCTCGAAACCCTCCAAAGGAGCCGGAATCTCCATCGGTCACTCTGGCCATCTCTGGCCTGGCTTTGGTGTTTCTGATGACTGGAGAAGGGGGTGACCCTTCGAATTAGGATGGACACCCCACCCCCATTACTTACAATTTCCATCTTCAGCAGGAAAGCCAGGCATGTGACTTTGAGACGGTCTCTCTCTCTCTCTCTCAGCCTTAGCCCACCTCACAAGGTTGTTGTTGAGGGAAGGATGAAGCCTATTTTATGTTCATTGCCTTGACCTATTTAGAGAAATAATAAAGGTGGGATAAAAGTCAACTTTATTAAAAATAAAAATAAGTAAGTACTTCAGTCCCCAGGCGGAGAGTGTTTGAGAAATAATTATATCTGGCCAACGGTGTCCCTTTTCGGTTAATTTCCCCAAATCCTTGGACCAGGTCAATTTCTACCTTTGGGGGCCCAAGGCCCATCTAACTGGGACATCCTGAAGCCACGTTTGGGGCCCCTGAATCTTGCAGATTTTTCCTAGCGCAAAGCATGGCTGCCGGCCGGCTGGCCCCAGTCCATCTCTGGAGACCTGCACCTTCCAGGTGGCGGGTGGGGAGTTTGGTCCCAGGTAGGGAGGCTCCTGACACGGCAGGTAGGAGCCCTTCTGGGGTGCTGGGGCTGAACCCCCTTTTATCATCTCCTCCCCCAAATGGGCCTTCACGGGAACCGTCTCTTCCTCTGGACAAGCCCAAACCAGCGAGACCCTGGCGAGGCCCAGAGAGCCGGCCGTCCACTCCAGCGGTCCAGCCCCACCAAGGATGCTGGATGTTGCCATGGTGAGCAAGCAGCATCCCCGTGGTCACGTGATCAAAATCCAGACACTTGGCAATTGACTCGTATTTATGACGGTCGCAGTGTCCCAGGGGGGTCACATGATCCCCTTTTGCGACCTTCTGACCAGCAAAGTCCAGGGGGAAGCCAGATTCACTTAACAACCGGGTGACTCACTTATCAACTGCAGTGATTCGCTTAACGACTGAGGCAAAAAAGGACGTTAAATGGGGCAAAACTCACTTAACAAATGTCTCACTTAACAACACAAATTTTGTGCTCAATTGTGGCCATAAATCAAGGATTACCTTCATAGAACCCTCAGGACGCAGGGAGTCCTCGACTTATGACCACGAAAGGGACCAAGCTCTCCTTTGCGAAGCAAGCAGGTTCTTCAGGGAGTCTGAGTCCATTTTTTGACCCTTTGGGCATTAAGCGAATCACTTCAGTTGTGAACTGAGCCACGAGGTCGTTAAGTGAGACAGAGTTTCCCCATTGACTCAGTTTGTTGGGCGGCGGCTGGGAGAGTTGCAGACGGGGATCATGGGACCCCGAGACCCTGCGGCAACCGTGGCAAACACATACCAGCTGCCACAGGCCCAAATGTTGATCATGTGACTGTGGAAATGTTGCGACAGTCGTAAGTGTGAGGACTGGAATCAAAGCTGCTTATTGGTTCAGGGAGTGGGGGGGCAGACGGCAAGGTTGGGGGTCTCCAATGCTCCTCCTGCCAAAGACCCTCCCCCCTCTTTGGAGAGCAGCCAGGCTTCCCCTGCAGTCCTGCCCCCCCGTCAGCCCCTCACCAGCGCAGGACCCGCCAATCATGCCCGTCAAGCCCATCAGAAGGGTCCCCTCAGTCTGTGTCAGCTGCCTGAAAAGAGGAAGGGGAAAGGAAAGGAATCCCTTCCGCTTTCCTTCTCTTTGGATGATTTTGTAACTGCAAATAACTGAAGAGGAATCAGCCTCTCTCTCTCTCTCTCTCTCCCGTTTTTTCCTTACATGCAGTTTCCCCCCCTGATCAGCTGCCACAAAGTGTCTGGAGCACGTTTGTGACCTTCCCTTACGCAGATCTTACATTCGGGAGCAGAGCGAAAGCCAGTCAGCTGATCTAACTCAACCACCCACCCCAAATCCCCAGGAGCATCAGTCAGTCCAAGCAGATCCAGTCCCTGCCGCAGTGGAAGAGCGAGGGACCCCACAGGAGGGCCAGTCTGAGAGGTCGGACAGGGGGCAGAGTGAGCCTCTCCTAGGACGACGGAACTGCTGGAACGGCCATCACGCAGGGATCGTCTGCAGATTCCCACCTTCCTTTGGGCCCTGCAGCCCAGCCTGGCTGGGTCCGCAGAGGGCTTGGACGAGGTCCGAAGGGTGCTGGAGCATCTCCAGGGCTGTGGGGTCCTCTGGCGGGGGCAGAATTGGCTGCGGAGGGGTAGTGGATCCCTGGGGCTCCTGAGGAGGAAGGGCGCCCCCTGTGGGAAGGGCCAGGCAGCGCTCCACTGAGCCCAGCGGGGGAT
>JALGBA010001776.1:0-34238 GCA_023970755.1 Azemiops feae | reverse complement strand
ATTATTATTATTATTATTATTATTATTATTATTATTATTATTATTATTATTATTATTATTATTATTATTATTATTATTGTTGTTGTTGTTGTTGTTGTTGTTGTTGTTGTTGTTGTTGTTGTTACACTTCTGCTATGGGTCCTACAGTGGGGACATTTTCTACAAGTTTTTGGGTGAAATATAAAGTGTTTTTATAAACTTAGTTTAAGATAGAGGTTCCTTAATTTGGGAGTTCTCTTTCACTCTCTCTCTTTCTCCCTCCCTCCCTCTCTTTTTTCTTTTTCTTTCTCTCTCTTTCTCCCTCACTGTCCCTCTATCTCACACTCTTTGTCTCTTTCTGTCTCTCTCCCTTTCCCTCCCTCTTCCTCTTGCCCTCTTTCTGTCTTTCTTCTTTTTCTCTCTCATTCTCTCCCTCTCTCACACTTTCTCTTTCCCTTCTCTTCTCTCTCTCTCTCTTTTTCTTTTTTTCTTTCTCTCTTTCCCTCTTTTTCTTTCTTTCTCTCTCCCTCTCTCTCACATAATCTTCCTTTCTCTCTCTCTTTCTCTCTCCCTCCCCCTCTTTCTCTCTCTTTCTGTCTTTTTCTCTCTCTTCCTCCCCCCGCTCTGTCTTTTGAAACAATTTAACATTTGGCCTACTCATTGAATTCTCCATTTGTAGCTTAAAAAGAAGGAGCTTTATGGAATCGTAAACCACGCTCAGACTTTGAATGAGCAGTTTTGAGGAGCTAATTGGAAATCTTCATGGTCTCTCAAAGCTGTTTACACATACAAGGCAAGGGAGATGGGGTAATTTTCTCTCATTTTATGAAAGACATCTGGGAGAACATACCAACAAGACTTTTAATCACTTTTAATCTTTGTAAGTACAAAGAACTGTTCACCTTTGGATTGCAAGAGTTTAATTTGACAATCATTTAATTTGCTCTAATTGGAGGTACATTAATGTGATCTGAATTCATGACATTCATCTCAATTTGTAAAAAAATGTTTGCAGGCGTTCCACTTAGTCAGAACAAAAGGGAAAATGGCGTATTACTCATACGGTAGCATTTATTTTAAAATAGAAGAAAACTCACCAGATCTGGACAATATTCAAGAAATATATCGACACAACGATAGAGATAGTTTTAGCACTATATCTCGTTTCCTTCTCTGTTTCTTTGAACACCTTGAACAAGGGTCTTCAAACTTGGCCCTTTTATGACTTGTGGACTTCAACTCCCAGAATTCCTCAGCCAGCATGCCTGGCTGAAGAACTCTGGGAGTTGAAGTCCACAAGTCATAAAAGGGCCAAGTTTGAAGACCCCTGACATAATGTGAGGGGGAAATAATGCTAACTCAGAAAGAGCTAAACCGGTGTTTCTCAACCTCAGCCATTTTAAGAGGTGTGGACTTCAACTCCCAGAATTCCCCAGCCAGCTATGCTTTGTCCCCAACCTGCTCTTCTACCTTGTGGCATCACATAATGTGGGGGTCTTCAAACTTGGCCCTTTTCTGACTGGTGGACTTCAACTCCCAGAATTCCTTATCCAGGCACGCTGGCTGAGGAATTCTGGGAGTTGAAGTCCACCAGTCAGAAAAGGGCCAAGTTTGAAGACCCCTGACCTTGAATACACTCCACTACACAAGGTAAAATACAGAGAACTTGACATTTTATGTCAAAGTTGTGAAAAAAAGCAAAAGGAAGCAAAAATAATCACCATCAGCCTAACAACTGATTTGAAAGGGCACTGAGGGATATTCCAAAGTGCAGAAAAAAATACCTTATATAAATAGTTATATAAAGAGCCCTGTTGCCGCAGTGGTTAGAATGCTGTACTGCAGGCTAACTCTGCCCACAGCCAGGAGTTCGATCCTGACCAGCTCAAGGTTGACTCACCTCCCATCCTTGCAAGGTCAGTAAAATGAGGACCCAGATTGTTGGGTGCAATGGGCTGACATTTGTAAACCACTGAGAGAGGGCTGTAAATCTATGCAAAGCAGTATATAAGTCTAATTGCTATTGCTATCTATCTATCTATCTATCTATCTATCTATCTATCTATCTATCTATCTATCTATCTATCTATCTATCTATCTATCTATCTATCTATCTATCTATCTATCTATCTATCTATCTATCTAACTGTCTGTCTGTCATGGTGGCGCAGTGGTTAGAATGCAGTACTGCAGGCTAACTCTGCCCACAGTCAGGAGTTTAATCCTGACCGGCTCAAGGTTGACTCAGCCTTTCATCCTTCTGAGGTTGGTAAAATGAGGACCCAGATAGTTGGGGGCAATATGACTCTGTGAACCGCTTAGAGAGGGCTGTAAAGCACTGTGAAGTGGCATATAAATCTAAGGGCTATTGCTATTTATAGTTGAACTTTTCCCCCCTAATTGAATGATTTTAGCTATTTACCCAAGCAAACTGAAATTGAGAGGAACATAAGATCGGAACAGGGCAACTCACTGTGGGATAACTATAGGGGTTCTAAAACTTCTTTATTTCTGAATTCGTATTGGGCCATATGAGTGAAATAATGATAAAATTTAATTCTTTCAATCCAAAGATGAACAATCAGAATAGAATAGAGCTGGAAGGGACCTTGGAGGTCTTCTAGACCAGCCCACTGCTCAAGGAGGAGAACCTATACCATTTCAGGCAAGTGACTGTCCAGTCTCTTGTTAAAAAAACCTCCAGTGATGGAGTACCCACAATTTCTGAAGGCAACTTCTGTTCCACTGGTTAATTGTCCTCACGGTCAGGAAGTTTCTCCTTAATTCCAGGTTGCTTCTCTCTTTGATCAGTTTCCAACCATTGTTTCTCGTCCTACCCTCTGGTGCTTTGGAGAATAATTTGACCCCGTCTTCTTTGTGGCAGACCCTCAAATACTTGAATACTGCTATCATGTCACCCCTGTTTCTTCTTTTCTTTACACTAGCCAAACCCAAGTCCTGCAGCCATTCTTCGTATGTTTTAGTCTCCAGGCCTTTGATCATCTTAGTTGCTCTTCTCTGAACTTTTTCCAAAGTCTCGACATCTTTTTTTTTGTAGTATGGTGACCAAAAAGTCTTAGTGAGTCAGGTGAAAGTTTGGAGGATATGGTTTACTGGATGTTTTTCACAAAGTAGAGGAAACTACCCCATTTTTCACAGCCCAATAAATGGTTTTGAGAAATTGACCATGACAGCAGCTCAAAAACCTTCTCATTCAAAGGTTGAACATGATTTATGATTCCAAAAAGCTCCTTATTTCCGAACTCAAAGTGAGTGAATTTTTGAAAAATTGGCAGTGATGTTATTTGCTGAAGAACTCACCCATTCGGCCAAATGTATTAGGCCCTGAGAAGACCTGGTTGAATCCTGCCAACTTTTGCAAGCTGAAATTCAACCAGCAATATTTTGCTTTTCCACTTTTTGATAAAGGAAAAATTATAATAATAATAATAAAGTTGGAAGGGACCTTGGAGGCCATCAAGTCCAACCCCCTGCTCAGGCAGGTAACCCTATACCATTTCAGACAAATGGCTGTCCAGTCTCTTCTTAAAAACTTCCAGTGTTAGAGCATTCACCGCTTCTGGAGGCAGGTTGTTCCACTGGTTAATTGTTCTAACTGTCAGGAAGTTTCTCCTTAGTTCTAGGTTGCTTCTCTCCTTGATTAGTTTCCATCCATTGCTTCTTGTCCTGCCTTCAGGCGCTTTGGAGAATAGCTTGACTCCCTCTTCTTTGGGGCAGCCCCTGAGATATTGGAACACGGCTATCATGTCCCCCCTCATCCTTCTCTTCATTAAACTAGATATACCCAATTCCAGCAACCGTTCCTTATATGCTTTAGCCTCCAATCCCCTGATCATCTTTGTTGCTCTTCTCTGTACTCTTTCTAGAATCTTAACATCTTTTTTACATCGCGGTGACCAAAACTGGATGCAGTATTCCAAGTGTGGCCTTACCAAGGCATTGTAAAGTGGTATTAACATTTCATGTGATCTTGATTCTATCCTTCTGTTAATGCAGCCTAGCACTGTGTTGGCCTTTTTGGCAGCTGCAGTACACTGCTGGCTCATATTTAAATGATTGTCCACTAGGACTCCAAGATCCTTCTCACAGTCGCTACTATTGAGCAAGGTACCCCCTATACTATTTGTTCATGTTGGGGAACTGGCATGACAGGGAAATAACTAGTAGAGAACTGAGTAACTAAGAAGGATGTTCACTCAAGAGGAAACTTAGTCAATAGTCAAGATCAAAGATATCTAGTTCGACATACTATAGCTAGTAGCACAGTGAAACAACTAGTAGAGAACTGAGTAGGATGGGCGTGCAATCAAGAGGAAGCTTGGTCAATAGCCAAGGTTAAAGATATCTGTTATGAGATCCTATAGCTAGTACAACAGGGAAACAACTAGTAGAGAACTGAGTAAGATCAATAGGAAGCTTGGTCAATAGTAACAGGCTGGAAACATGTAATTCTTTAACAGTAACTATCAAAGAGAAGATATGGGTGAAAAGTTAACGGAATAGAGACTAATCAGTAGCCAACTTTACTTTCAGGAGAACAAAGATGCACGTTCTCAAGTATCTTGACAATCTTCCACCCAATACCCTTGACAGCCTTCACAGAGCTCCCAGTCCTCCTGAACAATTTTCAAATGGTGTGTCTTTCACAGCAAATGTACACACCTCACAATATTCTTTGGCTCCACTGTAACGTTCCTACTTTCCCAGTTAGACACTGGAAAGCTAAGATTGGAGGTCTTCTAATCCAACCCTTTATTCAAGGTAGGAGTCTTATACCAGACCAGTTAAATGGCTGCCCAGTCTATTTTTGTAAACATCCAGTGATGGAGCATTCACAACCCCAGAAGGCAAGCTATTTGATGGATTGTTTGCTCTCAGTCTCAGAAAATTTCTCCTTACTTCTAGATTGTATCTCTCTTTAACAAACTTCCAACCATTATTTCTTGCCCTGTCCTCTGGCGCCCTAGAGAATAAGATAAGATAAGATAACCTTTATTGTCATTTTTTTTTTTACTGTGGGCACAACGGCACACATCAAAAATGAAATTTAGTTGCCCGCTCTCAAAGTGAAACACATACATGACACACACCTAAACATACTATACACAACATATGTATAGACCCACACCCCTACATATACGTAACAAATAAATATTAAATACTGTCCATCTTGAATATATAATGGAAGGAGGAAGCTTGAGAGTTCACAAGGTTAATGCTGTATGGAATGAAACTATGGCTGAATCTGGATGTTCTGCTACGGATACCACGAAGCCTCCTCCCAGAAGGTAACAAGGAAAACAGGTTGTGAAGAGGATGTGTAATGTCCCAGATAATCTTACGGACCCTGCTCAAGCAACACTTCTGTGCTATGTCCTGGGTGGGAGGGAGGGAACTGCCAATGATCTTTTCGGCCGTCCTCACCACTTTCTGCACTGCCTTCCTGTCTGAAGCAGGGATGCTTCCAAACCAGACTGTGATGCTGTAGGACAGGATGCTCTCGATCGTCCCCCTGTAGAAAGTGGTAAGGACAGGGGAAGGAAGATGTGCTTTTCTCATGCGATGTAGAAAATGCAGGCGCTGCTGTGCCCACTTCACCAGTTTCTCACTGTTGAGCGACCAAGCCAGCCTACTCGTTAGCTGCACACCCAGGAATTTGATGCTGGTAACCATCTCCACAGGTGAATCATTGATGCACAGAGATGTGTGGCTGTGCCTGCCTTTTCTGAAATCGTCAATGATCACAGCCCCCCCCCAAAAAAAATTGGAAGATGCTATCATGTCACACCCAGTCTTTCTCTTCTATAGGTTAGGCATACCTAGTTCCCTTATCCGTTCACCATACAGTTTAATCTCCAGACCGCTAATCACCTTTGTTGCTCTTCTCTGCACACTTTCTGGGGTCTCAACATCTTTGTCAGAGGTCCAGCTAGCGAATCCAAGAAAGGAACTCCTGGGACATTGTTCTTCCCAAAAGTAACACTTTTACTGAAGACACTACATTGGCACAAGAGAAGCAAAACCACCTCTGGATTTCCCGCTCAAAACTCCACACGGTTAAACTTGAATTCCCCCTTTGGCCTTTCCCCTCAGTCCATTGCATTGTCCAATCAAATATGCTCCTTTTGTTATGGGAACTGCCTGGATCATTCAAACACCTGTGCAGCTTGGCCTTGACGGGAGAAACAGGGTCTTCAGATGGAATCTTGGCATTCCATTCCCACCCCGGACATTAAAACCACCACCCCTTCCCAATTGTTGTCAAGTTGAGAGTGAAGAAGAAACTAGGTGAAAGAGGGAATCACCCTTGACAATCTTTTTTTTTAAAAAAAAGAATCATGGTGACCAGAATTAGATGCAGTACTCCAAGTGTGGTTTCACCAATACTGTGTAAAGTGGTACGTTCATTTCTGATTGTCTTTACACTAGGACTGCATTGATCTCTTGATCATTTTGTTATCTAACAAAATGAAATTCAATGGTGAAAAAAGTAAGGTTCTACATTTAGGCAAGAAAAACCAAATGTACAGGTATAGTATAGGGGATGCCTTACTCAATAATAGTAACTGTGAGAGGGATCTTGGAGTCTTAGTGGACAATCACTTAAATATGAGCCAGCCGTGTGCTGCAGCTGCCAAAAAGGCCAACACAGTGCTAGGCTGCATTAACAGAGGGAGAGAATCAAGATCACCTGAAGTGTTAATACCACTTTACAATGCCTTGGTAAGGCCACACTTGGAATACTGCATCCAGTTTTGATCACCACGATGTAAAAAAGATGTTGAGACTCTAGAAAGAGTACAGAGAAGAGCAACAAAGATGATTAGGGGACTGGAGGTTAAAGCATATAAGGAGCGGTTGCTGGAATTGGGTATGTCTAGTTTAATGAAGAGAAGGGGGGACATGATAGCAGTGTTCCAATATCTCAGGGGCTGCCACAAAGAAGAGGGAGTCAAGCTATTCTCCGAAGTGCCTGAAGGCAGGACAAGAAACAACGGATGGAAACTAATCAAGGAGAGAAGCAACCTAGAACTAAGGAGAAACTTCCTGACAGTTAGAACAATTAACCAGTGGAACAACCTGCCTCCAGAAGCGGTGAATGCTCCAACACTGGAAGTTTTTAAGAAGAGACTGGACAGCCATTTGTCCGAAATGGTATAGGGTTTCCTGCCTGAGCAGGGGGTTGGACTAGATGACCTCCAAGGTCCCTTCCAACTTCATTATCATCATCATCATCACCATTATCATCATTATTGTTGTTGTTGTTATTATTATTATGGATCATCGCACAGTCAGCCAGATGTTTAGAGTGGATTTGGCATTTTGTCTACCTATCAAGTCCTTACCTATTACCTATTTCTATCTCTATTTGTAGGTCTTTGCATTTTGTTATCTTCTCCAGTTCTTTCTCATCTATTCTTCTGTTGTTGTTGTTGTTGTTGTTATTATTATTATTATTGTTATTATTATTATTATTATTATTATTATTATTATTATTATTATTATTATTATTATTATTATTATTATTATTATTATTATTATTATTATTATTATTATTATTATTATTATTATTATTATTATTATTATTATTATTCATTAAACATGAACCTCAGTCAACTGAACATTCAAATTGGCTGGCGCTGATGGTTGACACGGGTTGCTACCAGCATCCTAGGTGTCAACCAGGTACCTTCTTAAAATATAAGATGTTCCGAGTAGCGCAGTTTTTTGTAACATTGCTGGAGTTATTGCAGGAAGCTGCAGTTTCTTGATGTGTTTTGCGAAGTTTTTTGACATTATTATTATTATTATTATTATTGTTGTTGTTGTTGTTGTTGTTGTTGTTGTTATTGTTATTGTTATTATTAATGTTCTGGACTATCTCCACCATTAGGCAGAACAAATAGTCACTCGGAGCAATGGACAGGAGAGAACAGGAAACTTGGTCCCTTTTGGCCACCTGCCATCCGGAGCATCTGCCCCTTGCAACTAACCAATCAGCTGTGGTCCTTCTCTGCAGTCCTGGCCAGCAGCCATGCATCATTTTTAAAGGGGTCCTCAGAAGACTGCAGCTTGCAGTGACCTTGAGATATAGCTGTACAACAGCCACATGCAACTCACACTATCCTGAGAGTTGTGCCTTCACGGCAGCAGCCCCAGTCAATGACTGGAGATTTCTTTGTTGGGAAAAGGTTCTACAATGGAGGCATTTCAGAAAAAAAGAAAAAGAAAGAAATAAGTACAAATTCATATGCCACTCATCTCACTGTTGCAGAGCCTCTGGGCAAAATGATAAAAATATAATAAAGGTAAAAAGTAAAAGTCTCCCCTGTCCAGTTTTGTCTAACTCTAGAGGGTGGTGTTTATCTCCATTTCTTAGCTGAGAGAGTCAGTGTTGTTCAAATACACAGCCAGCCTAACTATACACCAGTGGTGGGATTCAGCCGGCTCACACCGGTTCGGCAGAACCAGTAGCTAAATTTTGCTGAGTTCAGAGAACCGGCTGAATTGACACTGCTTCCGGAAGTCCAGTCTAGGCCTCAGAGGCCTGGAACAGGCCTCCCAGGCCTAGAACGGCCCACTGGAAGTGCTTGGATGCCACCTCCGGAACTCCATTCTAGGCCTGGAGGAGGCCTCCCAGGCCTAGAACGGCCCATCGGAAGTGCGTGGATGCCACTTCCGGAACTCCATTCTAGGCCTGGAGGAGGCCTCCCAGGCCTAGAACGGCCCATCGGAAGTGCGTGGATGCCACTTTCGGAACTCTATTCTAGTCCTGGGAGGCCTGGAGCAGGCCTTCCAGGCCTAGAACAGTCCGCTGGAAGTGCATGGATGCCACTTCCGGAAGTCCGTTCTAGGCCTCGGAGGCCCAGGCCTGCATCCAATAAGAGAACCGGTTGTTGTTCAGGTATTTGAATCCCACCACCGCTATACACTGAGGCACACAGAAGGCTGTCACTTTCCCACCGAAGTGATACCTATTTATCTACTCGCACTTACATGCTTTTCAACTGCTATGTGGGCAGGAGCTGAGGCGAGGAACGGGAGCTCACCCTGTTGCATGGTGCTTGGTTCTCAAACCCGGCCTACTGCTTTGTAGCTGACAAACGTCAGCTGTATTTAACTGCTAAGCCATTGTGCCCTTCGCAAAAAAGATAACATCAAATGTTTGTAATTAAGAAAGATGAAATAAAGACTAAAAACCAAGAGGATAGTGGACAGAGGATGGGGATCTTCTCTTGACCCCTCAGTGTAGAACACCCCAATGGCATCTTCAAGGCCAGCTAACGGAACCAGATCTCATCTCTAGTGGGAGAATGTTCCACGGGGCTGGGGCCACAGCAGAAAAGGCTCTTTTCCTGGTTCCCAAGAGTTGAAATTCTTTGGCAAAAGAGATGTCAAGTAGGCCTCATCCAAAGGAAGGAGTGGGATGGGCCAATCCTCATGGGGAGAGGTGGTTCCTCACATACCTTGGTCCCATGCAAGGGGTTTAAGGCAGGGCTTTTCAACCTGTGGTACGCGTACCACTTGTGGTACATTAACGAGTGGCAGGTGGTACGCAGCCCTGCCTAGCCAAGTGTAGTGGGGGAGGGAAAGAGCCAGTGCAGCAAGGACTTACTGTGAGAGAGTCCTCTGGAGCTTGGCTGAGCCGAGGCAAAGGCCCCAGCCTCACTTCTGCTCACCCTCCCCCATGAGAAAGGAGGAGGAGGGAGGCGGAGACAGGAGAGGGAGAGAGAGAAAAAGAGGCAGCCTTGGGAAGAGGTGGAGTCAGCTCTAGCTGCACCGAAGGGGAAGGAGGAGGGTGGGGAGAGAGGAGAGGAGAAATCATCAAGCAGGCCGGCCGGCCGGCCATGAGCTGATCTACAACTGCTGTGGCAGCCACCTGTGCTGGCAGCAACAAACAGGCAAGAAATGCAGCAGGGGAGGGGTTGCCCTCCACGAGGAATGAAGAAAGGTAGCATCAGCTGGAGGTGAGACAGAAGGAGGGAGGGAGATGGAGAGTGGAAGAATTCTTATGTGCTTTTGTGACTTTGAAGTTCTGGGATTTGTGCAATGTGGGCTTTGTGTTCTTAAAGAGTGTTTGGCAATTTCTATTTGGCTGATGGCTCATGTCTTGTGTTAGCTTCTATTGCTCTGCTATTGTTAGCTGTAAGTTTTGCTGCAAGGGATTTTGAAGTATTTTTCTCCTGAATGGATTTTGCCTGTGGAGCCATTTGGGATTTTGCCTGTGGAGCCATTTGGGGAGGCTGCCTTAGCCGGCAGCCAGTACTTATTTACATTTTTTTCTTCCTTAAGTGCTGGCTGCGCTCCTTAACTTTCCTTTCTAGCCAGTAGCTAATTCTTAAAGGGGAATGTGCCTTTTTAAGCTAGTTCATTCAGCAGCTTGTCTTTTCTGTCTCTGGAGGCTTTTCTTTGTTTGATGAATATATGGAAGATAGAAAATATGGGGGGGAGGGGTTCAAATTCTTCCTTCAGAAGGAGATAGGAATGAGAAAGAGGGAGGCAGGGAAGGAAGGAGGGAGGGAGGGAAGTCCCGCCTTAGCACTTGGCCACCAGCAGCCCTGCCATTGACTTTACTTGTCAAAAGGTTGCAAAAGGGGATCACATGACCCTGGGACACTGTGACCATCATAAATATGAATCAGTTGCCAAGCACCCAAATATAAATCACATGACCCTGGGCATGCTTCAATGGTCATAAGTGTGAAAAATGGTCGTAAGTCATTTCAGTGCAAATGTAACTTTGAACAGGTGGGGTTTTTTTGGTCATCAAGTTTTTGACACCTTGCTAGGTGGTACTCGAATATTACCATATCCTAAAAGTGGTACAGTCGGTGAAAAGGTTGAAAAGCCCTGCTTTAAGGTAATAACCAACACTTTGACCCAAGGTGTTTTGTTTCCCCAAAGACAACTGGACTGCCTTGATTGTTTTCCTTTGAAAATGTTTGCTTCTCATCCAAGAAGCTTCTTCAGTTCTAGCTGTTAGAACTGATGAAGCTTCTTCGATGAGAAGTGAAATGTTTTCAAAGGAAAAACAAAACTCAAGAAAGTCCAGTTGCCTTTTGGACAAAGCACCTTTGGGACAACTATGACCTGGATAATTGAGACACCAACTAATAGACACCAACACTTTGAATTGGACCCAGGTAACCAGTGCAGGACTTTTTCACTTATCTCCATAGTGAGGCTGCCCTCAGACAAGGTTGAACATCATTTCATAGACTAACAGAATAACAGAGTTGGAAGGGACCTTGGAGGTCTTCTAGTCCAACCCCTTGCTCAGGCAGGAGACTCTATACTATTTGAGAAATGGTTTTCCAGTCTCTTTTTGAAAGCCTCCCGTGATGGAGCACCCACAACTTCTGATGGCAAGCTGTTCCACTGGTTGATTGCTCTAACCATTTGAGATTTTCTCCTTAGTTCTAGGTTGCTTCTCTCCTTGATTAGTCTCCATCCATTATTTCTTTATCTTGCCTTTTGGTACTTTGGAAAATAGTTTGATACACACACACACACACACACCATCTTTTAGGAGCCCCTCCAATATTGGAACAGTGCTATTGTGTCACCTCTACTCCTTTTCATTAGACTAGACATAGACATCCTGAATGAAGGCAAATATGCATGTCCCAGGATAATGTTGCAGGATCCAATCTGAGTCGGTCACCGGGATCAGACGTTGAGTCTTCACAGCTTTGAGACTCATGTGGGAACCCATCCTCAAGGAACTTCTCTATAGCAGAGTGTCTCCCTGGACATTGTCAAGAGAACAACCTGATGAAGAAACAAACAAAAAAAAATGTGTCTTCTGCTCTGTTTAGTCCAGGGCTCTTCAAACTTGGCCCTTTTATGACTTATGGACTTCAACTCCCAGAATTCCTCAGCCAGGCACACTGGCTGAGGAATTCTGGGAGTTGAAGTCCACCAGTCATGAAAGGGCCAAGTTTGAAGACCCCTGGTCTGGATCCAAGCCCGCAGTTTCATCAAAATGGCCGACTGAGGAATTCTGGGAGTTGAAGTCCACCAGTCATAAAAGGACCAAGTTGAAGACCCCTGGTCTGGATCCAAGCCTGCAGTTTCAACAAAATGGCCGACTGAGGAATTCTGGGAGTTGAAGTCCACCAGTCATAAAAGGGCCAAGTTTGAAGACCCCTGGTCTAGTCTAACAAAGGAAAGGTCTAAGGGTAACATGATAGTCTTCCAATATGGGTTGTCAGAGAGATGAGGAGTTTGACCTATTCTCCAAAGCACCTGAAGGCAGGACAAGAAGTAACAGATGGAAACTTTATCAAGAAGAGATCCAATCTTGAGCTAAGGAAAAATTTCCTTAACCACTGGGATGGCTTGTCTCCAGATGTTGTGGGTGCTCCATCACTGGAGTTTTCAAGAAGAGATTGGACAACTGTTTGTCTGGAATGGTATAAAAAATGGGTCTTCTGCTCTGTTTAGTCCAGGGGTCTTCAAACCTGGCCCTTTTATGACTTGTGGACTTCATGCTGGCTGAGGAATTCTGGGAGTTGAAGTCCACAAGTCATAAAAGGGCCAAGTTTGAAGACCCTCTTATGGTATGCATGATAAATGAAGATAAGCTTCAAACCCAGAACTGCAGCAGCATCTTGGTAATCAATATATACAATGAATGAGTGATGACTGATGATGTTACCTAGTTGGATAGAGAAATGTCTACAAGAAAACAACTAAGTTCAGAGAGCACCAAGGACCCCACACAATCCACTTTGAAGACCCCTGGTTTAGTCCCTATCAGCAGGTTCTTGAGAAGCCCTATCTTTTTAAATCAGCACATTGAACATTAGGCTGATAAGAATTGTGTTTTTTTTTAAAGTAATCTAAATACATATATTATTACAGCTGCAAAGGGCAAGATTAACAAGTCTTCCCTGCATCTTGGCATGAAGATAATAGGGGTAATATAAATATTATGGCTAGATTTAGAGGAATGCCTTCATGGGGCATAGATTCCATCCTGTTTTATGACCGGCTTCTGAGATAATGACTTCATAGTGAGAGAATAATCAAAACTGCCAAGGCTTGGAGAGAGGGTAACTTGGCTCATATATAATACATTTGTTCAGGACACCATGGGTCCAGGAGAAGGGGTTAGTAATATCTATTTCTTTTGCAGCAGCAACCAAAAAAGCTAATACAATCCTGAGTTGTATGAACAGAGGCATAGAATCAAGATCACGCGAAGTATTAGCACCGCTTTATAAAACCCTAGTAAGACCACACCTGGAAGACTGCAGCCAATTTTGGTCACCATACCACAAAAAAGATGTTGAGAGTTTGGAAAAAAATTCAGACAAGAGCAACTAAGATAATCCAAGGCCTGGAGACTAAAACATACGAAGAACGGCTGCAGGACTTGGGTTTGGCTAGTCTAAAGAAGAAATAAGGAAGACATGATAGCAGTGTTCCAGTATCTGAGGGGCTGCCACAAAGAAGAGGGGGTCAACTTATTCTCCAAAGCACCAGAGGGCAGGACAAGAAACAATGGTTGGAAACTGATCAAAGGGAGAAGCAACCTGGAATTAAGGAGAAACTTCCTGACAGTGAGGACAATTAACAGCTTGCCTCCAGAAATTGTGGGCGCTCCATCACTGGAGATTTTTAAGAAGAGGCTGGACATTCACCTGTCTGAGACAACGTAGGTTCTCCTGCTTGAGCAGGGAGCTGGACTAGAAGACCTCCAAGGTCCCTTCCAGCTCTATTCTATTCTAATTCTAGCGTGTGAATGTGAAATGAACCTTTATTATCAAAGTATAACATGTATACAGTGAGATTGGCTGAGCCTCCCTCCGTGCCCCCCCCCCACAACTCACAGTGACTACAAACCCCCAACTTATTACACCCTGTGAGCTAATTGCACAGCACGCCAGCCTCTCAGGTCTATCATGCATAAGATTATTATGTCCCATTCAAGAGCCTGACAGCCCATGGATAAAAGCTGTTCTTCAGCCTGTTGGTACAGCTGGCTATGTTTCTGTATCTCCTATCTGATGGTAGGAGAGTAAAGAGGTACCGACCAGGGTGAGAGTCATCCCTGAGAATTTTCCTCACTCTACCAAGGCAACGGGCCCTGGCGATGTCATCCAGTGGTGTCAGGGAACAGCCCACAATATGTGCCAATGCAATGTTCTTCAACTGGAACCATATTGATTTCTTTTATAGGAACTGGATGTCAATAAATACAAAGTTTTCTCTGAGACATAACAAGTTGGGGCAATGTGATGTCCTGGGTCAAATGATGAAGCATGTCACGTTGCAACTGGGGCAAGTTTCAAAATGTGCTTTTTCTGGTGATGCAATGATAGCTATGAAGTAAGTAAATCTGGGGGGGGGAGCTCCATCAGACTTCCAAGAGTCACTAAGTGACTAGTCATAAGTTAAGGACTATTTGTATTCAGAAGAGTATGTACTGTATTTCAGAGGTCCCCAACCTTTTGGGCACCAGGGACTGGTTCCGTGGAGAGAGGTTTTTCCGTGGACCGGAGAGTGCATGGTTTTGTGTGCTGCCTGCATCCTGTGGATGGGGCTTCGCTTGTTTGTGCGGACCAATTGCTGGCATGCCGTGGCCCAGTAGTGGTCCATGGACCGGTGGTTGGGGACCCTTGTTCTAGTCCAACCCCCTGCTCAAGCAGGAGACTCTAAACCAAATTTCCTGACAGTGAGAACAATTGATCAGTGGAACAACCTGCCTCCAGAAGCTGTGAATGCTCCGACACTGGACGTTTTTAAGAAGAGACTGGACAGCCATTTGTCTGAAATGGTATGGGGTTTCCTGCCTGAGCAGGGGGTTGGACTAGATGACCTCCAAGGTCCCTTCCAACTTTATTGTTATTATTATAATTGCTTTCTCCAGTGAATTTCCCCCGGCATGACATGGCCAAAATAAATGAGACACAGTTTGGTGATTTTTGCCTTCCAGTGACATGTCTGGTGTCCTGTGTTAGTCACCTTTGCTGTCCAAGGAATATGAAGGAGCCTCCTCCAGCATCACAACTCAAATGAGTTGACATTCCTCCTGTCTTGCTTTCTTAAGGTCCAACTTTCACGACCATAGATAACTACAGGGAACACAATAGAATAGACTAACCTATACTTGTTTGCCAGGCTGATGTCTTTGCTCTTCCATGCAACTGAGTCAAAAGGAAAATGAGATTATTTTCAGAACTTCTGGTTTTGGCATCCTCTCCATGTATGCATTTTTACAGGCTGTCATTTAAAAGGGGCCTCTGGATTTCATCGTTCTGAATTGCTGCCATTAACTTTGAGTTATTTTAAGCCTCGAATTTCCTGTGCATCAGCGTGGGAGGTACTTGGAATCAAATGCTAGGAGAGCAGCTTGTTTCGGTCCTTCAAGCCCAAACTATCTCAAACCTCTCAAGGTGAGTTTCCAGGATGCAAGATGTGGGTGTTGGGTCTGTCTAGTTGAATGAAAAGAAGGACTAGGGGAGACATGATAGCAGCATTCCAATATTGGAGGGAGTCCTACAAAGACGAGGGGGGGGGGGTCAAACTATTTTCCAAAGCACCAAAAGGCAAGACGAGAAACAACGATTGGAAACTATGGTATGTCTAGTTTAATGAAAAGAAGGACTAGGGGTGACATGATAGCAGTATTCCAATATCTCAGGGGTTGCCACAAAGAAGAGGGAGTCAAGCTATTCTCCAAGGCGCCTGAGGGCAGGACAAGAAGTAATGGATGGAAACTGATCAAGGAGAGAAGTAACCTAGAACTGAGGAGAAACTTCCTGACAGTTAGAACAATTAACCAGTGGAACAACCTGCCTCCAGAAGCGGTGAATGCTCCAACACTGGAAGTTTTTAAGAAGGGACTGGACAGCCATTTGTCCGAAATGGTATAGGGTTTCCTGCCTGAGCAGGGGGTTGGACTCGATGACCTCCAAGGTCCCTTCCAACTTTATTATTATTATTACTAACCAAGGAGAGAACCAACCTGGAACTAAGAAGAAACTCCCTAATGGTGAGAGTGATCAATTAGTGGAACAGCTTGCCTTCAGAAGTCCCAAAGGTGCTTTTTTAGGAGGCAACTGGACTTTCTTGTTCTTCTTTGACATTTTGCTTCTCATCCAAGAAGCTTCTTCAGCCTCAACGACTCTCTAAAAGGATACAAATGACCAGCTGTCTGCAAGGAATATAAATCCTTCCATTCCCCCACCATCCAGTCAGAGCTGAAAAAGCTTCTTGGATGAGAAGCAAAACGTCTTCAAAGAAAAACAAGAAAGTCTAATTGCCTCTTGAAAAAGCACCATGAAACTGGATGACTAATAATCTCCATAGACATTTGCCTTCAGAAGCGGTGGGTGTTCCATCATTGGAGGCTTTCAAAAAGAGACTGGACAACCATTTGTCCGTAATGGTACAGGGTCCCCAGCTCGAGTGGGGGGTTGGACTAGAAGACCTCCATGGTCCCTTCCAACTCTATTATTCCATGTTCTAAGGCATAATGCCCAAGTGTGTAATGCTCACACCAAAGAACGTGGAATCCAATTTCAGAATGGCGAGGAGAAAATATTTTTTTTAAAAAAAAAATACTCGAGAAGACCATCTCCCAGCACTCAAATTGTACCATATGTTACTTCATGAGCTAGCTATTCCAAGCCTTTCATTTTCAATTTACATGGTCATAAAGCACAAAACAAAGCATTATTTTTTACACTGTGCTTGCCAAAGCAAAATAAACACCTCAGCAACCTACGGTATAGTTGACGATGAGAATAAAGTGAAGCTAGTTTAAATAGATATTTAAATGGGTGTTATTTTAAATCTGCTTATGCTATCGAGTCTACAATAGTAACAGAATTAAAAAAGAGAGCATCTTTCCCCATAAATAGAGAAATACAAGTGGAAAAATTCATAACAGATGGAGAACACAGAGATAGGATTTACCACAATTTATGTATGTATGTATATATGTATGTATGTATGTATGTATGTATGTATGTATGTATGTGTGTGTGTATATATATATGTATGTGTATGTGTATGTGTATGTATATGTATATCAGTGGTGGAATTCAAATACCTGAACAACTGGTCCTGTGCATGGATGCAGGCCTGGGCATCCAAGGCCTAGAACGGGCTTCCGGAAGTGGCATCCATGGGCTTCCGGCAGGCCGTTCTAGGCCTGGGAGGCTTCCTCCAGCCGGTTCTCTGAACTAAAAAAAAAAATAGCTACCGGTTCTCCCGAACCGGTGTGAACCGGCTGAATTCCACCACTCATATATACAATGATAGGAATTGACGAAGGGGGGAAAAATGATGTTCTTTGCTTTTAAATCCATCCAAAATAAAAGATTCCATAAATAGATGGTGCACAATTGAATGCAGAAATATATAACAGATGGGTTCATATTTGGTATTATTTGTCACAAGAACGGGTTTATTGGAAATAAAATATTGTGATGAAATGTGGAGATATGCAATTATTCACAGAGCAATGTGGGTAAGATTAGTGATAATTTAGCAGAATTTCATTAATCTATTAAGTCACTGACATTATATTTCAATAATGGTACAGGGTTTCCTGCCTGAGCAGGGGGTTGGACTAGAAGACCTCCAAGGTCCCTTCCGACTCTGTTATTCTATTCTATTCTATTCTATTCTATTCTATTCTATTCTATTCTATTCTATTCTATTCTATTCTATTCCATTCCATTCCATTCCATTCCATATATTCTATTCTATTCTATTCTATTCTATTCTATTCTATTCTATTCTATTCTATTCTATTCCATTCCATTCCATTCCATTCCATTCCATTCCATTCCATTCCACTCCACTCCACTCCATTCCATATATTCTATTCTATTCTATTCTATTCTATTCTATTCTATTCTATTCTATTCTATTCTATTCTATTCTATTCTATTCTATTCTATTCTATTCCATTCCATTCCATTCCATTCCATTCCATTCCATTCCATTCCATTCCATTCCATTCTACTCTACTCTACTCTACTCTACTCTACTCTACTCTACTCTACTCTACTCTACTCTACTCTACTCTACTCTACTCTACTCTATTCTACTCTATTCTATTCTATTCTATTCTATTCTATTCTATTCTATTCTATTCTATTCTATTCTATTCTATTCTATTCTATTCTATTGCCTTTAGATTGAGGTCCATTGAATTCAAGGAGGGTTGATCCTAAGTTCAACCAACTATGTTATCACAGCACATTTAAGTAGGTCAGTTAAACAATTGGCAATTAAGCCTAGTTATTTTTAACTTCGGCTAAAATTTTGCAGTTAGTATGTTGGGAAAAAACTCAGGAACTAGTTTAAGTCAGCTATCCAGACCAAGTAGGTGATTCAATTGTGATATGATACTCAAGAGGCTCTCTCAGCTAGCCCTCCCTTCTCGTCCCTTCCTGTTAGAATCACTCTGTTATTCTATGTTCTGTTTTTCACAAGTTTCTGTTTCAATTTAAGAGCTCAATTCTGGGCAATTTTTAGAAGCATACACTGGTCAAGGTTGTCTCTCTAGTGAACAAGGCCACAAAGTGTCATTCAAATTGCCCAGCCGCTTGCAGGTCAAGAAATGACAAACTAAACAAAGAGAAATATTGATCTTGGTGACGATTTCATAGAGTTTCTATTTCATACCTGGGATTTGAATTATATGGCAATAAGTTTCATGTAGGCTACTGGAGATTACTGGAGAAATGTCAGGGCATGCATCTAACAAATAAAATATATACAAGAAAAAAAGTGTTTTTCGGTTGCAGGAGAACGAACCCTTCCATACGCTGTATATTTCAAAACAAATTTTATCTGGATCAAGTCAGGGACCAGTCATGTTTCAGCCGAAACATTCTTGAATTCAGACCTACACCTAAAAAGACTCTGATCTTGATCTTGAATCTAGCCTCCAGTCCTGGTCACCACAATATAAAAAAAAAAGATGTGGAGAGCCTGGAAAATGTACAGAGGAGAACAAACCAAGACAAATAAATGGTTTGGAGGCTTAATTGTATGATGAATGGCTGAGGGACCTAGGTATGTTCTGTCGATCAAAGAGAAGGATGAGGAGGACATGACAACTGTCTTATAGTATTTGAAGGGCTGTCACAAAGAAGAGGGATAGGCTTTTTCTCCAGGGCACCAGAGGGCAGGACAAGAAATAATGGGCAGAAGCTTGTCAGAGAGCGATCCAACCTAGAAGTAAGGAGAAGGTTTCTGACAGTGAGAACAATTAATCAATGGAATGGTTTGTCTCCTGGACTTATGAGTGCTCCATCATTGGAGAATAAACTGGACATCCATTTGGCTGGGATGTACAAGGCTCCTGCCTTGAGAGGAAGTTGGCTTTTTTGGCAGCTGCAGCATACAGCTGGCTCCTATTTAAGGGATTGTCCACTAGGACTCCGAGATCCCTCTCACAGTTACAACTACTGAGCAAGGTACCACCTATACTGTACCTGTGCCTTTGGTTTTTCTTGCCTAAATGTAGAACTTTACTTTTTTCAGCACTGAATTTCATTTTGTTAGATAGCGCCCAGTGTTCAGGTCTGTCCAGATCCTCCTGTATCCTAAGCCTGTCTTCTGGAGTGTTGGCTATTCCTGCCAGCTTGGTGTCGTCTGCAAATTTGATGAGTTCCCCATCTATCCCCTCGTCCAAATTGTTGATGAAGATGTTGAAGAGCACTGGCCCCAGAACAGAGCCCTGGGGCACCCCACTGCACACTTCCCTCCATGTAGATGCGGTTCCATTGAGGACCACACGCTGAGTACGGCCGGTCAGCCAGCTACGAATCCATCTGGTGGTGATGCTGTCTAACCCCCATTTTTCTATCTTATCAAGTAGTAGGTTGTGATCTACTTTATCAAACGCCTTACTGAAGTCCAAGTAAATTATATCCACAGCATTCCTCTGGTCCACTAATTTTTGTCACTTGTTCAGTTGGACTAGAAGGTTGGACTAGAAGACCTCTGAGATGTGATGCTGTTGATCTTCATTATCTTCAATGCTGAAATTCAGTATTATTACATTATTCTTGCGCTACATTAAGTAAGATAGAGTTGTTTGCAGGTTTTTAAGCCTCATGGTTTCCTTGGGACAGCAAAAAAAAAACAAAATCCCAATAAGAAATGGTATATATGTGTGTGTGTGTGTGTGTGAATTTGTACTTGCAACTTCTACATTTTTTTAAAAAAAAAATAAGTTTGATTACAATAGTAAAAACTAATAAAAACCGAAGTTAGAGAAATACAAAGAACGGAAAAAAGAATTAAAAGTTCGGGTAAGAAAAGAAAGAAAAAGGAGAATATAAAGAAAGAAAGGAAATATATAAAAAGAAAGGGACTTTCCCCACAAGTATAGACAAATGAGTAATTCTTCACCCCAGGTATAAACAGATATCTTTTCATCCAGGTCTCATCCTTTATCTGTAAGTAAACCCATAAAACATCAACTTTTCAATCCTGATCTCCACAAATTTTCACCCTTGATTTATTTATTTATTTATTTAATATATAAAATAGAAAGAAAAATACAAAGAAAAAGAAAAAAATAGGAAATTAAGGGAAGGAAAAGGAGAAGAAGGTGTGAGGTACAAGGGGGAAAAAAGGCTGCGGGACTTGGGTTTGGCCAGTCTAAAGAAAAGAAGAAACAGGGGAGACAGGATAGCAGCGTTCCAGTATTTGAGGGGCTGCCACCAAGAAGAGGAGGGGGTCAAACTATTCTCCATAGCACCAGAGGACAAGAAACAATGGTTGTAAACTGATCAAAGAGAGAAGCAACCTGGAATTGAGGAGAAACTTCCTGACAGTGAGGACAATTAACCAGTGGAACAGTTTGCCACCAGAAATTGTGGGTGTTCCACCACTGGAGGTTTTTAAGAAGAGACTAGACCAGTGGTGGCGAACCTGGTTTGTTGTTGTTGTTATTTTTTTTAAAGGGTTATTTAAGTAATTAATTATTCATTCATTTGTACCCCAACTCTATTCTTTTCACTAATAACTCAAGGCAGTGAACATATCCAACACACCTTTCTCCTTCTATTTTTCCCAAAACAACAACACTGTGAGGTGGGTTGGGCTGAAGGGGAGTAATTGCCCTAAAGTCACCCAGCCAGCTTTCATGGCTAAGACAGAACTAGAGCTCACAGTCTCCTGGGGTGACTGGCCCAAAGTCACCCAGCTGGCTTTCATGGCTAAGGTGGGACTTGAACTCATAGTCTCTTGCTTTCTAGCCTTAAACACTAGATCAAGCTGGGTATTCACCCAATGTATGTTTTGGGTAGAAGCTCAGCATGCCTGCAAGGTCCTTCCTGATACACATTTGTCAAACGGACACTGACACAACCAGTGTGGAGAACTGGAATGCACAAACACCCATTCCATAGGTGACTTAGAAAATACAGTTGCCTTCTATAACGACTCCTGGTGAAGTCACTGGAAATAAATAAAGGACTTAGCAAGCTTGCATGGTTGCCATCCTCTGTTGGATAGCCCACCGTTTTACGGGTATCCCATTTCTGCCACCATTTTGTCACAGGTTCTTTTAAATGTACACAAACACAAAAGAGCCAATGCACACACCAGTATTCACGAGCTATTTCTCACTACTGGTCACTCTATTATTGCTACTCCAACTACTACTCCTTGTGGGTCATTGAACATAGAATAGTAGAGTTGGAAGGGACCTTGGAGGTTTTCAAATAGTTGTCCAATCTCTTCTTGAAAACTCCAGTGATGGAGCACCCACAACATCTGGAGACAAGCCATCCCAGTGGTTAAGGAAATTTCTCCTTAGCTCAAGATTGGATTTCTTCTTGATAAAGTTTCCATCTGTTACTTCTTGTCCTGCCTTCAGGTGCTTTGGATAATAGGTCAAACTCCTCATCTCTCTGACAACCCATATTGGAAGACTATCATGTTACCCTTAGACCTTTTCTTGGTTAGACTAGACCAGGGGTCTTCAAACCTGGCCCTTTTATGACTTGTGGACTTCAACTCCCAGAATTCCTCAGCCAGCGTGCCTGGCTGAGGAATTCTGGGAGTTGAAGTCCACAAGTCATAAAAGGGCCAAGTTTGAAGACCCCTGGACTAGACAGAGCTAGTTCCCTAAATTGTTATGTTTCGTTACGTTCTGAGCCCGTCCCAAGGATCTCCCCTTTTTAATTCTTTGCTTGCATTTTTCACCTCAGCTCATTCTCAGCTCCCAATTTCCTAACTATAATCGTACAATTCCAGAATGTTTATCAGTATTCTAATGAGCTGAATTGGTTGCCAGTTTGCTTCTGGTTCCAATTGAAGGTGTTGGTTATCTTCTTTGAAGTCCTTCATGGCGTGGGACCAGGTTATTTGAGGAATATCTCAGTCCAAGGGGATTGGCCTAGCCCCAACTGACCCAGTCGGAGGGGCCTGCTGCAGACCCCATCAGTCAAGGAATTCCAGCTGTTGGGTTCCTTTTTTGCCATGGCTCCCAACATCTGTAACACCATGTCCCCTGAGGTGAGATCCACTCCTACCCTTTTGCCCCCCCCTTTTTTAAAAAAAATATATTTTATTGATTTTTAACATACACCTTAATATTTGGTAAACATCGTGTGAGTTAATATTTAAAAAAACAATCAGTAACAATTAATTTCTATAATTCTATAGTCCATATGATAGTGTTACATGATTTCCTCATCTTCCAATAATATTCTCTTTTGCCAACCTTAAATTAATACAATTCTTATTTAAATAAGTGACAATGAACCGTAAACATTTTTTCCTCGTGTTTCTGCAGGTAATAACCACATCAATATAAAGCTTCTTTTCATTGGTCATCTTGATTTGCCTCATCATAGGTCCTGTTCACATTCTTATTTAAATTTGTTTTCCCCACAATGTTCAAAACGTTCTTACTGGTTAAGATTTTCTCAAAATTAGTTACCCTTATAATAATAATAAAGTTGGAAGGGACCTTGGAGGTCATTGAGTCCAACCCCCTGCTCAGGCAGAAAACCCTATACCATTTTGGACAAATGGCTGTCCAGTCTCTTCTTAAAAACTTTCAGTGTTGGAGCATTCACCGCTTCTGGAGGCAGGTTGTTCCACTGGTTAATTGTTCTAACTGTCAGGAAGTTTCTCCTCAGTTCCAGGTTGCTTCTCTCCTTGACTAGTTTCCATCCATTACTTCTTGTCCTGCCCTCAGGCACCTTGGAGAATAGCTTGATTCCCTCTTCTTTGTGGCAACCCCTGAGATATTGGAACACTGCTATCATGTCACCCCTAGTCCTTCTTTTCATTAAACTAGACATACCCAATTCCAGCAAACGTTCCTGATATGCTTTAGCCTCCAGTCCCCTAATCATCTTTGTTGCCCTTCTCTGCACTCTTTCTAGAGTCTCAACATCTTTTTTACATCGTGGTGACCAAAACTGGATGCAGTATTCCAAGTGTGGCCTTACCAAGGCCTTGTAAAGTGGTATTAATACTTCACGTGATCTTGATTCTATCCCCCTTAAATATTTAAGTCTTTTTTCTCATACAAGGCATCACATTTTTACATTTCTCGTATCTTAAAACAATAACAATAACAACAATAATAGCAAAAAAAGAAAGAAAGGAAAAAAGACAAAACAGAGAAAACAATTCTTTTATATAAACCATCCCAACATTTTTATATTTTTACATTTCTCATGTCCAAAAACTCTTATCCCCCCCCCTTTTTGGCCTTTAAAAAGGTCCTGAAGACCTGGTTAATGGTCTTAAGATTCCACCCCTTCTTCTCCTGGGTCATCTTGGTCCCTTCCTCCCCATCTTTGTTAATTTTAAGCCAATTTGAGTGCTAATATTTATTGTTTTAAATGTTTATCTTGTGGCTTTTATTGGTCGTAGATTGGTTGCCTAGATTCACCTCTAGGTGAGATAGGCAGATGTGACTTTAAGCAATCAATCCACGCAATTCTTCCTTGGTGACTTGACACTTTTTTCCATTTTCTGCATGGATTCTTTTGTTATCTTTTCAGATATTCACGGAGCGTTTCCCGTAGCTACATAGCCTTCTTCTACCTTGTTTTTTTTCTCTCTCCTCATTGGACTTGTTTGTTATAGTGCTTTTACTGTCTCTTCCTTTGGGATCTCCTGCCAATTTGAGCTCCTCTCCTTGCTAATTTCTCCTGACATGGGGTAATATTGATCCTGACTTCTCCTGTTCCTTTGGAAGAAACAGTATCTCAGATGTGTTCAATTACTCCTGTCGTGGAAGCCATCGTAACAGGTCTCCATTGTATCCCTCAAATTATATTTGACTTTTCAGTACTCAGCTTACTCATTTCTCATTTTCTGAACATGAGCTGGCTGCTTTTGACCTTCCCATTCCATCTCAGGGGGAGACATTTAGAAGAAGGTCCTCTGAAATGGCTTCCTTCTTCCCCTGGACAACTACAGAGATTTTGCCCTGCCAATGTCTCTTCCTTCAAAGATGGTGAAAAATGTGGAAATACTTCTTGTGCTCAATTCTGCTAACCAGCTGGTCCCAATATGTGGAATGAGACAACTCGCCACCGCTACCTTGCCGTGGCCAACTCACCCTGGGATAATTCAACAATTCAATTTAAATATGTAAAATAATGAAAACACTACAGTAGTGGCCAAAATTGTGGAAACCTTTTGGGAAAAGTGTACAGTAGAAATGCTACCTTTGGGTTTCCACCCATTTTTCTTCTAATTTCTTTATAACTGCAGACATCACCAGAGGAAGAAATAATTAACAAAATACTAGACTGTGCAGAAATGGACAGACTTACTCTGAAGTTGAAAGAAAAAGAAGAAACAGAATATTTTCAAACTTGGGGCTTATTTTATCAATGGCTGGAGAAAAGAATAAGGGATCAGGAATTTAATTTGTATTAGTGAACGATAAACTCAGACGACACGTTTGTTGAACAAGTCCTTTTGAATTGTATGAAAAAATCAATGAAAACGTTATACATATACAGTATAAAAAAAACGATCCAATATTTTAGGATAGCTCTAAGTTTGGGAAATTCCATCAAGGTCTGGACTAAACGAGGTATTGAGATTGATTTTATTTATCTATTTATTTATTTATAAAATTTATTAAGCTCAAGGTAACTCTGGGTGGCTTACAATCATAAAAAGATAAAGCCTGTATAAACTAAAAACATACATCAGTTAATACAAAAAAGTCAAACACTGCAGCCCAAGTAAAAGATGGGGAGGGCCTAAACAGGATGTGAGGGAGGTGGGATCTGTTCTTAATCTATCAACACCTCCACTGTGATGTTCCCCCATTGGGGGTCCCAAGATAACTGGCAGAACCAAAGATTAGGAGGGCTGGGGCTGACCTCAGGGTTAAAGATATTCCACGGGTAAAGATATTCCAGAAGGCAGGTACCACAGTAGAGAAGACCTTTCTCCTAGATCCTGCCAGCTAGAATAATCACCAGATCACCGCAGGAGCACAACATTATTGAAGACAGGAGAGGCATGTAGAATATCTGAGGCCTCTAGGCAGAAGGAATCCTGGGACGTCTCTTGGCCCACATCATCCATAGTTAGAGGAATGCATCTAGACTCCTTGGATGTCAATACTAGTAGAAATATGGCACTGAAGGAAGGGAAGAAGGAACTGCTACATCTACTGATCCCCTTGTGGAAAGTCAGACCCCCAGAGAAGGAAATATTAAAAGGGCAGAAAAATATATTTCCTCAAAGGATCTTAAAGAGGCAGAAAAGCATGCCCAGTTTTTTTTTAATAGCCCCAAGTCTCCCTCCCCCAAGCAGAAACCAGCTCTATAGAAATGCAGATGTAAACCATTCAGGAAAGTTGAAGCTAGAAGATTAAGAAGACAAAGACACCTAAAATCTACATACCCCACCCAAACTCTAAGATAGGACATAATAGGATTAACCCACAGATGCCAAAGGGCACACCCAGACTCAGGTCAGAATACAGGACACAGGAAATACAAAGCCTCAAACAGGAACAGGAAACAACTCCAAACAAAAGGCTCCAGAGGGTATAAAAACCCACTCCCTACATGTGCTCTCTCTCTTTTCTTCCAGAGCCATATTTCTGTCTGGCTCTCCTCTTCAATAAACTGCAACCTTCTTTCTAAAGCAGTCGCCATGTTGTTTATTCCTGGCTTGGACTGAATCATGATGAAGACTTTTCCTTCAACACCCTCTTCCTTTTTTTCCCCATTCTTGAGTCTTCATCATCTCAGCAACCCTGTGGTCCTCCTCCCCCTCTCTTTCTCCTCCCTCCCTTCAATTCTTGCATGCTGACAAGTCTCAATATTCTGCTCAACACCTTTCCTTAAGGCCCCGAGAGGTCTACTTATATGACTGAGTGTTGAGCATGGATCAGGTATGGCTCGGTATGAATGAGGAGATGGAGTCCAGATCTCTCTTGATAAATGAAAGATGTTTATTCAGCTGAACAAAGGTGGGTGCTCTCATTAATCAATCAATCAATCAGAATACAGTTGGAAGAGATCTTTGAGCTCTTGTAGTCCAACCCCCTGCTCAAGCAGGAGAAGCTATACCATTTCAGACAAGTGACTGTCCAGTCTCTTCTTAAAGACCTCCAGTGATGAAGCACCTTCAACTTCTGAAGGGAAGCTGTTCCACTGGTTAATTGTCCTCCCTGTCAGGACGTTTCTCCTTAATTCCAGGTTGCTTCTCTCCTTGACTATTTTCCATCCATTGTTTCTCGCCCTGCTTTCTGGTGCTTTGGAAAATAACTTGACCCCCTCTTCTTTGTGGCAGCCCCTCAAATACTGGAATATTTCTATCATGTTACCCCTAGTCCTTCATTTCTCTAAACTAGCCAAACCCAAATCCTGCAACCGTTCTTCATATGTTTTTGGCTCCAAGCCTTTAAACATCTTAATAAAAAGTGACTTTATTGTCACTTTGAATGTACACTAGTCGGCATACATTAAAAGGAAACTTTGTTGCATGCAGCTCTCAAAGGGTCACCACCTCTGATATATACTACGTCAATATGACAAAAATAAACAAGTATGGAAGGATGCATACACCCACATATATTCTCTGACACAGAGAAACAACACAGTCTAGTTCGGCTTATGTATACCTGTGCATGGCGAGAAAAATGAATCTTGCGAGTTTACCAAACGGACAGCATAAGGAACAAAGCTGTTACAGAATCTAGTAGTCCTGCTGTAAATACTTCGAAACCTCCTCCCAGAGGAGAGCAACAGAAACAGACCGTAAAGTGGGTGTGTGGCATCTCTGACGATGCTTTGAGCTCTAAGCACATACGAGCACTTATAAGCAGTATCCTGAATACCAGGAAGCGAGCTTTCTATGATCTTCTCGGCTGTCCTCACCACTCTCTGTGTGGACTTTGACAAGAAAGATCATACAATGGGGCAACACTCACTTAACAAATGTCTCACTTAACAACAGAAACGTTAGACTCAATTGTCGTAGTACATTGAGGACTACCTGTATAGACGTTATACAAATACCCACATACACCTTCTAATGTTTTGGAGGACATGTTTGATCCATAGGCTTCTGGTTTCTTATGGGACTTTCTACAACCCCACAGGGCTGGCTAAGACCTGGATTGAATTCTGCCATCTCAACATAAGAACCTGATCAACGTGAGCTAACGTCATTCTTTAATACGATCAACCTCCCCCAAAGCCAGAGTCTAGATAAAATTCCTGGGCTAACTACATCACCTTTCAGGTGCCTTCAGGTGGATCTTTTTCTCGGTAAGTGTGGAAAGTATTTATTGGCGTCACTGCATCTCATAAAAAGGAAACGGCATTAAAATTCCGACAGTGACTTTTGCCGAGTTCTGCTCCGAAAATTACAAGCGAGATTAAATGGAAGGCTGACAGCGTTCAGAGGGGATGATGGATGGCCTGCCATCTTTAAAGACAGCTAGAGCTGTGCTAAGGTCAGCTGCCACACACCAAAAAAAATGAGGAGGGTGGAAATGACCAGAAGTGGAGTACAGCTGAAAAGGAACCCCACTCAGGTGACATTTTTGTTGTGCTGCATCACTGTGGGAGCAAACGCGCAACCGATAGATGTTGCCTTGGATAGGTGTCCACCCTTCCATGTGCATGCATATTTGTCTCTGTGAATGTATTTCTACACACATACCCATCAGCTTTTCTTGGTAATCAGTGCCCTATTGTGTTGACTTCTCAACTTGTGTTGAGATGGTATAGGTCCTCCTGCTTGAGCAGGGGGCTGGACTAGAAGACCTCCAACGTCCCTTCCAGCTTCTATTCTATTCTATTCTATTCTATTCTATTCTATTCTATTCTATTCTATTCTATTCTATTCTATTCTATTCTATTCTATTCTATTCTATTCTAAGACCTTCCCTAGCTTCTATTCTATTCTATTCTATTGAGCAGGGGGCTGGATTAGAAGACCTCCAAGGTCCATTCCTTCTCCATTCTATTCTATTCTATTCTATTCTATTCTATTCTATTCTATTCTATTCTATTCTATTCTATTCTATTCTATTCCATTCTATTCATTCCATTCCTATTCCATTCCATTCCATTCCATTCATTCTATTCTATTCTATTCTATTCTATTCTATTCTATTCTATTCTATTCTATTCTATTCTATTCTATTCTATTCTATTCTATTCTATTCCATTCATTCTATTCTATTCCATTCCATTCCATTCCATTCCATTCCATTCCATTCCATCCATTCCATTCCATTCCATTCCATCTATTCTATTCTATTCTATTCTATTATTCTATTCCATTCCATTCCATTCCATTCCATTCCATTCCATTCCATTCCATTCCATTCCATTCCATTCCATTCCATTCCATTCCATTCCATTCTATTCTATTCTATTCTATTCTATTCTATTCTATTCTATTCTATTCTATTCTATTCTATTCTATTCTCCTTCAAACTAGTCCAGAATGGCAGCAAACGTATCTCTTAAGTGTGTTCTTGCTTGGAGCATTAAAATAACTAAATCGGTCTGGTAACTTCAGAGGCTGGTCTCCAAAGCAGGCAAGACATAAATCTCGCCTTGTGTGTGGCACACCTGCCACCATGGCAATCATGCTATAGGCCCGGGTGGGTCTGCCAGTCATTAGATGCACAAGGGTAGCCATGATGAGACTGCAAAGGCCATTGACAGAATGACAATTAGACCTACTAATTCTCTACTTAAGTTTCTGAGTGTCAGCTTTGCTGCCTTCCATTTGAGAAAAGAAGGACTAGGGGTGACATGAGAGTGGTATTCCAATTTTTGAGGGGCTGCCACAAAGAGGAGGGGATCAATCTATTCTCCAAAGCACCTGAAGGCAGGACAAGAATCTGCAGGACTTGGGTTTGGCTAGTCTAAAGAAAAGAAGAAATAGGGGTGACATGATAGCAGTATTCCAGTATCTGTAGGGCTGCCACAAAGAAGAGGGGGTCAAATTATTCTCCAAAGCACCAGAGGGCAGGACGAGAAACAATGGTTGGAAACTGACCAAAGAGAGAAGCAACCTGGAATTAAGGAGAGACTTCCTAACAGGGAGGACAATTAGCCAGTGGAACAGTTTCCCTTCCGAAATTGTGGGTGCTCCATCACTGGAGGTTTTTTAGAAGAGACTAGACAGTCACTTGTCTGAGATGGTATAGGTTCTCCTGCTTGAGCAGGGGGCTGAACTAGAAGACCTCCAAGATCCCTTCCAACTCTGTTATTCTATATTCTATGTCTGCAGTCCTCCTAGTCACAAAATCAGAGGGGAGCAACTTATTTTCCAAAGCACCAGAAGGCAAAATTAAAAAAAAACAATGAATGGAAACTAATCCAGGAGAGAAGCAACTTGGAACTAAGGAGAAATTTCCTAACGCTGAGAACAATCAAGCAGTGGAACGGCTTGCCTTCAGAGGTTGTGGGTGCTCCATCACTGGAGGTTTTCAAGAAGAGACTGGAATGAAATAAGGTCTCCTGCTTGACCAGTTGGTTGGACTAGAAGACCTCTAAGATCCCTTCCAGCTCTGTTCTGATTGATTGATTGATTGATTGATTGACTGATTGATTCTGATTGATATAAAACACAAGTGCTCCTTAACTTTCTTGGGCCTATGCCTCAAGAGTAGAGAATGAAGATAGACTGCATTCGGGAAGGTGTGGGATCCAGAAAGACTGCCCCCTCTCCTCCTTATGTAGAATCCTATGGATTGTGGCCAGACCAGAGTGATCTTAGTAGACTTCCATGTTCTTAGAAGCTCCTTGTCCATAGAGTGCAAATCTCTGATGTTTAGGGCTGCATAAAGCTTAGATGGGGGTCAATCGATTTCAGGATGGTTCAAGTGAATGGCTTCATTGAATAGATCTGGTGAAGCAATCTGGAAGTTGAATCCTGGCAACTGGACATCTTTTCTTGTTGGTTCAAAATGTTTCTAGGCTTGGTGTCCAGACCCTTCACCATCTTGATAGCCCTCCTCCTCCTCCTCCTCCTCCTCCTCCTCCTCCTCTTCTTCTTCTTCTTCTTCTTCTTCTTCTTCTTCTTCTTCTTCTTCTTCTTCTTCTTCTTCTTCTTCTTCTTCTTCTTCTTCTTCTTCTTCTTCTTCTTCTTCTTCTTCTTCTTCTTCTTCTTCTTCTTCTTCTTCTTCTTCTTCTTCTTCCTTCTTCTTCCTTCTTCTTCCTTCTTCTTCCTTCTTCTTCTTCTTCTTCTTCTTCCTTCTTCCTTCTTCCTTCTTCCTTCTTCCTTCTTCTTCTTCTTCTTCTTCTTCTTCTTCTTCTTCTTCTTCTTCTTCTTCTTCTTCTTCTTCTTCTTCTTCTTCTTCTTCTTCTTCTTCTTCTTCTTCTTCTTCTTCTTCTTCTTCTTCTTCCATACTCATACACCTGATGTGCTCACAACCCCCCCCCCAAAATGGTCCCATCTCTTTCATTACCCCTTACCAAACATTTTCCAAAAACCTGTACTGGTTTATTTCTTTTCTTTCCTTTTTTTCTTTTTAAGCAGAGAGAAATGCTCTTATTAATCAAATAAGTTACTGCATCAGAAAGGATGACAGTCTAACCCTTGATCCGCAAATGAGAAAACGGGATCCCGTCTATTCTAGTCTTGATGAACTGACTGACTATCAGCGGCTTAGCACTGTTGATACAGTTTTGGCATTAAAACCACTAAATCAAACTTCAATTTAACATAAACACAGACACGTCTGCTGACTTGGCTCAGATGTGACATTTCTATCCCCACATTTTATTCCTCAAAGCCTCCACTTGTCAAGGACAGGATTGATGAGGATGTTTAAGGCAATATTATCCTCAAAATGTTTTAGGAACAATGGCTAGACGGCTCAAGTATCTGAAACACTCTGATCAGTTTATTGTATCCCTGGGCACCTCAGTATCTAACGTAGGATGTGCAAATCTCAGCATCAATCAAGTGGGCCAGTGATTGAGGTCAATTTGCTCCCCTCCCCTGCTAAAGGATTTAACTCACTGTCAAATTTATTTTATGATATACACCATTCTGCTGATGCTCACCCCTTCTCCACCCTTATGGATTATTGGAAGAGGGATGCAAAAATGTTTTTAACTGCCTACCTATCACAAAATGAGACTCTATCCCTCTGAGCGCCAAAGAATGGAGGCCTTTGAACTCTGGTGCTGGAGAAGACTCCTGCGAGTCCCCTGGACTGCAAGGCGATCAAACCGGTCAGTCCTAGAGGAGATCAACCCCGACTGCTCTTGAGAAGGCCAGATCCTGAAGTTGAAACTCAAACACTTTGGCCACCTAATGAGAAGGAAGGACTCACTGGAGAAGAGCCTAATGCTGGGAAAGATGGAGGGAATAGAAGAAGGGGACGACAGAGAATGAGGTGGCTGGATGGAGTCACTGAAGCAGTAGGCATGAGCTTAAATGGACTCCAGAAGATGGTAGAGGACAGGAAGGCCTGGAGGAACGTTGTCCATGGGGTCGCGATGGGTCGGACACAACTTCGCAACTAACAACAACAACAGAATCAAGATTCTGTGAAGTACTAGTATCGCTTTATAAAGACTTAGTAAGACCACACTTGGGATACTGCATCCAGTTTTGCTCACCATATTATAAAAAAAGATGTTGATACTCTGGAAAGACTGCAGAGAAGAGCAACAAAGATGATTAGGGGGCTGGAGACCAAAACATATAGCACTAGCAATGGCCCTTAGAATTATATACCCCTTCACACTGCTTTACAGCCCTCTCTAAGCAGTTTACAGAGTCAGCATGTTGCCCCCAACAATCTGGGTCCTCATTTTATCAACCTTGGAAGAATGGAAAGCCGAGTCAACCTTGAACCAGTGAAATTCGAACTGCTGAACTGAGTATTTGGCTGGAATTGGGTTTGTCTAGTCTAGTGAAAAGAAGGATTAGGGGAGACATGATGGCAGTCTTCCAATATTTGAGGGGCTGCCACAAAGAAGAAGGAGTCAAGCTATTTTCCAAAGCACCAGAAGGTGAGACAAGAAACAATAGATGGAAACTAATCAAGGAGAGAAGCAGCCTAGAACTATGGAGAAGTTACCTAAAGTGAGAACAATTCACAGTGGAACACCTTTTAACAACAACAACAACAACTTTTAGAAGTTGTGGGTGCTCCATTCCTGGATTTTTTTAAGAAGAGACTCAACAGCCAGTTGACTGAAATGGTATAGGTTTTTGTACTTTGGCTGTATATAGCCATGTCCTCTGGTCGTATCAAAGGGGAAAAAAAAACAGTCCTACCGTGTTTGCATTATATTTAGGTGTAAGCGTGGAAAGATACTGCAACAGGTGACAAATACAAGTCGTAAACAAATACGAGTTGTAGAGAGGAAAAACAGTGTGTGGAATGAAAGAGAAAGAGGAAAACGGGGTGTAGCCTTTGAAAAAGAGGGTTTTCAGGACACATTTTTGAATCGCTTCCATGCCCCATCTGTCATTTGTCTTTTTTATACATACAGTAAAATAAGGGCATTTATTGAGAAGGCCGCTCTGTCCGTTGATGTATCTGAGCAGTCTGTTCATTAAACTAAAGCCGCTGATCTCTCCCGTGATGCTAGGAGTTCAAGAAAAATATCACCGGTTGACATGATCAGAATTGGACAGAGACAGAGAAAATGGATGTCTCATCTTTCCCTACTTCCCCTCCTTTTTTCTTTTTTCTTTGCCTTTGACAGGCTTGAAAAAGGTACCTGAAAATTAAATATGCACTTGATCTATGGACTTGACAGAAATAACATAATAGCAGAGTTGGAAGGGACTTTGGGAATCTTATAATCCAACCCCCTGCTCAAGCCGAAGACCCTTTCCCATTTCAGACAAATGGCTGTCCAATCTCTTCTTAAAAGCCTCCAGTGTTGGAGCATTCACAGCTTCTGGAGGCAGGTCGTTCCACTGACTAATTGTTCTCACTGTCGGGAAGTTTCTCCTTAGTTCTAGGTTGCTTCTCTCATAGAACATAGAATAAAAGAGTTGGAAGGGATCTTGGAGGTCTTCTAGTCCAACCCCCTGTTCAAGCAGAAGGCCCTATCCCATTCCAGACAAATTGTTGTCCAATTTTTCTTAAAGACCTTCAGTATTGGAGCACCCACAACTTCTGGAGGCAGGTTGTTCCACTGCTGAATTGTTCTCACTGTCGGGAAATTTCTCCTTAGTTCTAGGTTGTTTCATCTCATAGAACATAGAATAAAAGAGTTGGAAGCAACCTCGGAAGTCTTCTGGTCATGCCATGTTATGACACATAACCATAAGGAACTCCAATTAGATCGTCATCATCATCATCAACATCATCATCATCATCATCATCATCATCTTGCTTCTCTCCTCTTCTCCAACTTCTGAGTTCTTGCACCATGTTTCTCTTCAATGTCTATGGAGATCCTCAGTCATCCAGGTCATGGCTATCCCAAAGATGCTTTTTCACAAGGCAGCTGAGCCCCTCCCTCCCTCCCTCCCTCCCTCCCTCCCTCTCTGAAGGTGCAGTAGTTAGAATGGAGTATTGCAGGCAAACTCTGAGCTCACAGCCTGGAGTTCAATCCTGATGGGGCTCAAGCTTGACTCAGCCTTCTGTCCTTCCGAGGTCAGTAAAATGAGGACCAGATTGTTGGGGGCAAGGTGCTGACTGTGTAAACCACTTAGAGAGGGCTGTAAAGCACTGTTGAAACGGTACATAAGTTTAAGTGCTATTGCTATTCCTCCCTCTCCCTCCCTCCCTCCCTCCCTCCCTCCCTCCCTCC